>JANBQC010000061.1:0-72061 GCA_027576995.1 Dimargaris cristalligena
ATAAATACTCCCCCTTGCTGCCACCTCTTGGAACAGCAAGTCTATCATCACCTTTCCCTTTTATCACCTATCTTTTCGAGTAAAGTTCAGTTTTCAAGGATTTGAGTTCAGTTCTTTACACCCCCTCAGTTTACTCAATAAACTCTATATATACTCACCCACCCCTGTATTAACCAAGTAAGTGTGTATCACTGCACATCCCTTATATAGTTACCATACTTGCCTTTATTGGGTTAGTACTACCCCATACCTGATGTTAGTAGCCCACTTGGCTGAGTCCCAGCCCTGCCTACCATTGGAAGCCTATCCCCGGGACTCTTGACAGACTAAGAGTGGTTAATTTGGGTGACATTTACCTCATCAAATGGAGTTTTCATTGTACAGCCTTGTTGAACTACTCCCAGGTGGATTAGATGGGCCAATAATTAGAATGTGTTAATCTTGTGAGTCTATTATGGGTACTCCATGTCTCTTTAAATGGATAACCTTACAGTAGGGGGAATATATTTTGATTATTAAATATCTTACTGAGAGGGGACTGTTCTGCATGGATTACTGAAAAATTAAATCTGGCAACAGAGAAGGTCTAGACAGCTAACTTTATCTTCATACTGGTGTAAGTAGTTCTCAGTACTATGTTGGCTAGTGCCCATGGACATGGACAAAAGTTTGGTCAGAATAGCTATAGTGAAACCTTAGGAGGCCTCAACACCATCACTGTGATAAGGACTGTGACTAGAGAAGTGATGGTGGTAATATTCATGGCAAAAATGGGTAAAGTAGAGCCAGTAGAGGTAGGGAAAGAGAGAGAAAATACCCCTAATTAAAGCATCATATAATAATAGATGAGATAATTCACCTAAGATAATATATGTAGTATTTTTAGTCAAACTGAGCCGTAAATGTGCCTCTTTATATATGGCATTACAATACTGAAGTGCACTCATTGATGGTCTTGCACCCACCAGCTTTCTCAGAAAGGTGATGGGGTATTACAGGATGGAGGGAGGAATATTAGTCAAATTACAGGCATTAAAATTACCAGTGGTATAGATATTTGGTAAAACCAAAAGAGAATATGTAATCGAGCATAAGGATCCATAAAAGGATTTGGAAAATGGTACAAGGGATGCTAGAAGTATGATGCACACACTGGCAGAACAGGTGGTCTACCCCAACTGGACCACTGAGAATGGTTCCAAAGGATTGCAGGTCATCTGTGGTTTCAAGAAGGGGGGCAGTATCACATTACATGATACATATATGTCCTAGTTGACTTGCTAAATGCAATTCACTGACCTTCATTTGATCTCCCCATTTATAATAAATGATATATTCACTTGTTACACGGGGGGTAGAAGTGGCTGGTCTGTTAAATTAGTGAATGAAAGGAGCAGTTTTTACTAGAAATGTATAGTGTGAAATAAGTAATCAAGGGTATGAGTGGTATAAACACTAGTAAACTAAGAGGATATGAGTTTCCTGGTTGAATACCCTTTATATAGTTGGATAAAGTCTATCACATTGAGGTTGAGCTGCTGGCCTTGTAATCCAATGAACTCCATGTAATTGGTTCTAAATCATATGTAGCCAAGTTTGCCATTCTTAGATGACTGGGGTGTCTGAATGGTCGGACCCTGGTTAATTGGATTCTTGGCCATGTTGTTCTCTGGTAAGGGTACTATCTCATTATAATTGGCAAGGCTAGTCTCAGCCATAGTATAGGGATTTATACCTTCCTGACCATCTATTTTTGCAAGATTTTATTACACTTGGTAACAGGTGGGGAAGGTAGATCTTGTGATTTATGCCCATTGCTATTGCCTCCACCAGCCAGTCCGGCATGGCATGATCTCCCCAATCCAATGCCCAATATAAATATCATGGGTGTTATCATACTTCCATAGTTCCATAATAATGCTGTTGCCCCTCCTAATCCAACCTAATCTGTCTGCTAATGATTGCAATCATAACAGACCATATAGCGCCATATTATACCCCCGGTCCTAATGGGGCTGGACACCATATATATCATCTCACTGGCTAGACCCCCCCGGAGTTTGCACTACTTACTCCTAGGTGATCTTAGTATCTTCCAGTTCCCATGGAAGCCTCCACTCATACGAGGACCACCCAGCCCCCCCTATTGCTATCTTAGTTATGTAGTTCCCCTTGGGACCTCCCTTGGAGTAGTCCCCTGCATATATATAACTGGGCCCCCCATGGGGACTGGTTAATACTTTAGCTTATTCTGACCCCTTAGTTTACCTCAATAAACCCTATATACACTCACTCCCTGTACTAACTAGTAAGTGTGCATCAGTGCATGTCCCCCGCATACATAGCAACACTTACCTTATTCAGTTAGTACCAGCCCCACCTAATGCTAGTAGCCCGCTTGGCCGTACCAATGCCCCACCTACCATTAGAAGCCTATCCCCGAGACTCTTGATGGACTAAGAGTGGTTAACCCAGGTGACAAATGCCTTTATTTACTATTTTGTTATAGATGGATAATAAAGTTAGGGGAAATGGCGTCTTATCAAACTATCTAAAACCAGTGGGTATGGTGGAAGTAGGAAACTGAAAGATGTGAAATATGACACTTTTCACTATCCATTTCAACTTTCAGTTTAACTTATTAAGCGATGGTTTGTTTTAATAATAAAAATTTCACTACTCAATAGCTGGTTTTTGGGCCGTCACCTTGCTGATGATGTGGAGGGGGTTCTTTTGGGTAGTCCCTAGAATAAAGTCAGTGAGTGTAGTCAGCCAATTTTGGGAGGTAAGACAACCTAAGTTAGAAAATTAGCCATTACCGGCAGCCTCTGTTAAAAATGACGTCCCGACGGGTCTATTATTATATCCTGTTTCTATCTAGTTTTGTTTGTTTATTGGGCAATTATATATTCTCTCATTTTAATTATTTAACATACCCCCTGTCAACTACACTATCCAATACAACTGGCCATCCAAAAGCACCTACTATCCTCTAGCTACATTCCTCCCTTCTGCGCGGGTTTCTTGATACAATTTATTAATACCAACATTAGGTCCCGTGGTGGCCTTCGCCATTCCCCAATATCTAAAAAAATATTGGTTAGGCTACCCTTTAAATACTTTACATAGGACCGGCCATGCCGTCTTCGGGAATTGGCTTTGACTCTCAATCGACAGTGTATAATAATCCAGAAGATGCCGCTCAATACTGTGTCGGAAAACCAGCCTTTTGAGATTAGATAACCGACAAGTTACCGAGATATTTCCCTGGAGAGGATTGCGGCTGCACAGAATACAGAGAAACATCAGCGATTCACTATTCAACTCCCCATTGATAAAATCACTCAGCTCATCGAGACTGGTGAAGCTAAGCACCAGACTGCGCAATTTGGTCCACTGGGGCAGCCAGTGGGCACACAACAAACCCATGGCGGGGCAGTTCGTGATACGTAGGTACCGTATATTGGGGGCATTTTGGGCCATTCGGGATACCATTTGACTATTCAAGGGGAAGTGGCTGAGTATCAAGGATTCTAACTTGGGCCAGCGTTGTCCGATGATCTGAAGGAAACCTGCGGCCATTTTGTTCTGGTTTGTAAAATTCATTTGTGGGTCAAAAATAACTGGTGCTGTTGTAAAACCCAGGCGCTTTAAATTGGGGTAGTCAGTGGGGTTTAGGGCCCTGAAATCCACAGGATCCTCTGCCTTAAATACGAATTGCAGGTGAAGGGCCGTCAAATTCCTAAAATTGATCTGGTTGGGGGAGTGGAAGATTGCACAGTCCCAATTGATACTTCCTATTTGCAATGTAGTAAGACCGGGCCACTTCTGTATGATCGCCTGGGCCAACTGTCGATCAATGTTCGGCATAGTCAGAGATAGACATTTCAATCTTTTAAATGGTGCCAAAAACTGGAACAGCCAGGCCAAATCGATGGGAGTTTGACAGTCGAAGCAAAGTCTGGTAATACGGCCCAGGAACTTAAGCACCTTGGGGGAATGGCTGTAAAAGAAATCCGGCCAGCTCATTTCTGGAACACTATTCCCGCCCCAAATAACTCCGGGACTGTGGGTGATCGTGGTGATGGACATGGTGCGAGAGGGTGACCGCCAGGGCAGGTCGGCAGCGAGCTGTTCTATAATTCGGGGCCAGGATGAGGCAAGAGAGTTAACGTAGAAGTTGAGACTCTTCCAATGGGTGACCTGTTTCAAGAAGTTGACGTGGCGGCGGTACAAGTACGGCCACTCTAAATTGAATACCGGCTCATCGGCTATCTTTATAGTCAGGTTCTGCAAGGCGTCCGGGTACTGGCGCGCGAGATTATGGTAAAACTCCGGTTGGTTATTTAATTCCGTCCATAGAACTCTTCGGAAACAGATTAAAGGGGACGCTTTCCTCCACCCCACCAGCCATTTCAGTGCTCGGCAAAGGACCCCTATGTTGCGTTGTTCCCAATCATTGCAGTGGCTTAGAATTTTCTTCCCTAGTTTAGCGTACTCCGTGATGAATACATAGTGGAATAGTTCCCACCCGGCAGATGACGCGGCCGAGGAGTTATTGATGAATGGCGTATGGGACATAGTGGGGAAAGTAAATGGGGAAAACTGAACCTCGAACGGGTGGGGAATAAAGGCGAAAACAGTGATCGATAAGTTTCGATTTTAAAGAGTGGAAATTTAACGATGTGCGAGATTGGGGCGGTTGTTTGAACTTGCTTCGGAGAGGTTAGGTGGTAATGGTTAAATATTGATCAATTTACCGCCAACAAACTAAAAGGTGAGGAGATGTGCAAATGGTGCGATATGGTTAATACCAAAGAAGATAAGGTGGGCTGCTTTTATACCTCTCTTGGAGGTATAGATGATACCTTCGCTCACTTAACAATCGACTAAGCTTAAGGCCGTCAAGCCACTGGAAAGTTATTTATGAAAGGAAATTGCTGCAATTGCTACTATTCATGGAAAAGACACCGTCTGATTAAGAACCACAATGTTTGGCCACTATCATACGGTGGAAGTATTATTACCAAGAACACTGTAAACAACGCTAATGGCATTTGAAGGATATCTGGTTAAGCTCTCATTCAAGGACGCCGTGGAACTCAACTTCCGGTTCCATAGAGTTCTGATTGCTGAACTACATCTTCCCCCGAGTGCCATTTAATGTGCTGGGTTTTTCAAGCGAACATATTGGTCGAGATTATACCCAATAAATTACACCATGTTAAGCATAATCCTCTCCTTGCGGTTCTTTTCATACTTTATCCATTTTGGAATAACACCATTGAGAGAACCAGCGGTTATACGAACATTAATAGCAAAACGGAAGCACACTCAGCTATTATGACACGCACCACTTCAATGTGATAGATATTCATCAATCACCAGTCAACAAGAGCAGTGGTTAAGCCACTAATCCGTCGGAAGAGGGTTGTAATAATGAGACCGTTTCCCCCTAATAGATGGGACTCCACCGTTAATGACCAATGACAATAGTTCAATATTGGGACAGTTAGTCTTGGAAGCCATTCTTTTTTCATTTTCTTTTGTCTATTGTAGTAGAGGGGCTTCCTCCCTCGCCTTTTTACCCCGTATCTTCACTCTCGCTTTTCTGCACATAAGGCACCCTTCCTACTTTTTCCCGTTGTATTCGGGTTCTATTTCGCCTATATCACGGCGACCAGTCTAATGGCCGCCCCTCATTACGTATCAAAATTGGCCAATAAAGTACTGTGCAGGTAATAATGAGTGACATTGGCTATTAAAGGCAGAGGGATCGCCTCTACAAGGGACACTGTCGCGATACTCCACCCCAGTACGTCGGTGGCTTTAACTCCAGTATTGTTGATTGGCGATTGATGAGCACCTGGCATTAGATTGTTGAATATTTTGATGGCTGAGCAGGCTTCTATTCCGCCATTATACCGCAATGGGATAGGTAATTGATGTGAAAGGCGTCGCTAAATAGGGGCTTGGCCAGACGTCCTTCAAATGACATGAGCGATTATAAAGTCCTTCGTAATAACACTCCCATTGTATTATGGTGGCCGGACGTTGTGGTTTTTTTTTGTACTGGCTTTGTGAAGTGCCTCGATTCTATATCAGAGAGCGGGCATTTCATTGATGGTAGCAATCGCGGCAATTGCCATGTAGGATTGATTTGCCCTTGAATGGGTAGTCTTTAACCCAACTGTCTGTACAATAAGCTGTGATGCCGAATATACCCCCCGGAGAGATATAAAACCGACCCACTTTTCTTTAGTTTTAACTATATCGCACCATTAGCACATCTCATTTTCTAGTTTGTTTACCGCAAATTGGACAATCTCCTGCCATTGTCACTTAACTCCTTCGAAGTAAAAATTTAACCATCGCCCTATCCTATATATTTTTAAACCTCTCCTTATCTACAATCATTTCACCACTATACGTGACCCGTTTGAGCTACAGCTTACCACGCTTTATCCCCAATTATAGTCCGTATGTCCATCTCCCGTAACCCCACTCCCGCACCATCCCCCGGGTGGAAACTACTTCACTATGTATTCGACGCGGACCAAGCTGCAATAGGGGCCATCATTCTAGGCTATTGCAATTCTTTGGAACGATGCAATATAGGGATCCTATGTAGCTCGTTGTACTGGCTGATGGCGTGGAGGAACGGGAGCATGTCTACCTACAGGGAGATAGTTTCCATGACGCGGATTAGTCAACGGCCGACTTATTACCGCCTTCTCGTGAGCAAGTACCCGGAAGCCCTGCAGAGCCTACTTTTTTCAACCGACATTGAGCCCAGATTGGAATTAGAGTGGGAGAGTATGTTCCGCCGCCACGTCCACCTCCTGAATAGGGTCACCCACTGGAAGACTCTCACTTTCCACATCGATTCCCTTGCCCCACTCTGGCCCCGGATCATGCACTATCTCGTTGACAACTTGCCTTGGCGGTTGCCTTCCCGCAACCTGCACATTATAACGGCCACCCACTATCTCAAAGGTGATGGGTGCTGGTACCAGGTTGAACATAAGGACTGGTTAGGGTTATTTTATTATTGTTTCCCTCGTGTGGTCCAATTCCTAGGCCATATTACCCGGCTTACTTTTAAGTGTCAGACCCCTATCGATAATGATTGGATGCTCCGGTTTCTAGCGCCCTTTACCGGGTTGAAGCAACTAAAACTAGAAATCCCGATGATTAATCACCAGTTGACTCAGGAAATCGCACAACGCTGGCCCGGTCTCATCTCGCTAAGACTGAAAGGCAATTATTTGGCCAATCCAGTGGAATTTGCCCCCAGTCTGGGTGCATTTAGAAACTTGACGACCCTCGATCTGGGGCTGATGGTTAGGGAGGGGGACCAAGTGGATTTGAGGGCCCTTAACCCCACCGACTACCCCCATTTAAGGCGCCTGCTCTTGTGCGCCGCACTTACCCAAGAGTTCCAGGTACGAACCCCCGTTATATTGGATGGAATGTCCGTGGGCTTCCTCCAGTTCATCAGTCGGTGCTGGCCCCAGTTGAAATCCTTGACGCTCATGCGCATCTACTTGGATGGTCAAATGGCGGACCTGCTGGCAAAAAATGCCCCCAATCTACGTATTTTACGCATTATGAGTTGCCCTTCCATGGGTGATTTGTGTACCCAATGGCTGTCCAAATGTACTAATTTGCGCAATCTGGTGCTTAGTTTCACTGATAGCGAGGAGCTGGAGAGATTTGTGATAAATGGGCTTTATAGTGAAACATTGACGTTTCTCTGTATTATGACTTGTTATAATATACCGGATACCTCCCGTTTGAATATTCGATTACCCAATATCGTAAGGGTAGTTTACCGGAATTTAATCAACCCACAGGCTCTATATTCTAACCCCGCTAATGTCGAATTTCTATGCATGGACTCGGGGCTTTAGCTTCAATAACTCAAGAACTTGAATAGTTAATATTTAGTGGTGGTTTATCATTCTAACTCATTTTTTTCACTAGTAAACTGATGGATTATTTACATATAAGATTTTAATTTCTTTCTTATTAAATTTACAATTGGATAGTGCCAGAAGCTAAGCAATATCGGCATCCTTAGTATTGATATTTATATAAATAATGGCTTTGCCATTATTTGAAGTTTGCAAGTTATTTTTCTTAAATACATTTTTGCTAATTTAGGGTATTCATCAATTATTATGAACAACGGATTCTCAACGTTGAATTATATTATCAGCACTCAGGGCAATTGTATCACAGGCTATAGGCATTGGAACAGCTTTATATGCCGCGAAGACTAAGGGCATAGGCCTAGAACCAATATAATTTTTCCGGGAAATACTACTAATAAATATGATGAAGGTGTATCATAATGAAGACGGAATGATGAATAGTGAATATAGTGGTATTGAATAGGTGAATAGAGAAGTGCAAATTGCTGAAGGGAGCTGACTCGCTTACCGCCCGCTACTGAGCAAACTCAGTGATGACAGCTCTTACAACCCCACTGAGGAGTTAGCGGTGAGCGCCTTGGTTATTGAGCATTGTAATAATTCGAAGACTCCCCCAGTATTGTTGAAATGTGGACATCTCTAATCACATCCGAATCGACGTGTCGTCTCTCTAGACATTAGCTGGAATATTATTAAGGATATTGGTTGGGAACCTTTTATCTACGCCCCTGCCTTTAGTAGCTCGGAGTGGATTTATTCTAGTGAAGTAGGCTCTGTCTTTGGCCTATGGGCTGGAGATAATCACTAACGGGATTGTTAAAAGAGCGTGACGTATGAGCAGTTTTTATTAAGGAAAGAATATAAGTGGTATAGACTTGCCGAAGCGATGTGAACGCTAGTAAACTGAAGAACAAGAGTACGCATCCGATGTTTATTTATATGGGCCGTAACAGGGATCCGGGAAAGCTAAGGAGGGTCAATAACATATTCATCGGACCTTCTGGAAAAGTGTTCTAGATGACGGAATTAGTGGTGTCCTCAGAGGGTGTCAATTTACCAGGGGTCCCTATGCTAGACATATGTCGCTGGAATGAATCCTCAGTCAAAGATGCTACGGCTGGAACATCAGGATTAGTGGAATCCATGGGATCCAAAGGAACCTCGCTACTTTGATGCCCGGGGTCTGGCCCTGTATTGGCTGCGGATGTAACAGGATAAAATGAAAATTCAAACCTAATTCTAGACCCTTATAGACACAGCCTCGATGGGCATTGCAGGAAAGCAATCAACACCGTTTATTACATTTATATCATTAAGTCCATACTTTGGCCGCATGGTTTGCCATATTTTCCCCATAACTAAGTATAGGGGAACATAGATGGAAGGCTCTTTAAGTAGTTATAATTGAGGACATGAAAGTGATCTACTTGGCGTTAATTTTTTAATATATATATATATATATATACTCAGAATAGGACAACTGGAATGTTTGAATCTCATAAGTCCTCTATGGGGACCCAATGTCTCTCTAGGCGGACAACCTTGCGACGGGGGGTGCTAAATTTTGATTTTCAAGCTTCTTCATAATAGGCGAGTGTTCCGCACGGATCACTGAAAAACGAAATCCAGCAGCAGAAAAAGCCCAGACAGCCGACCTCGTCTTCACGCCGGTGTAGGTGGTTTTCGGTGCCATGTTGGTTAGTGCCTATGGACGTGGGCGAAAGTTTAGCCAAACAGGCTGTCGGGCAACCCTGGGGGGCTCCTGACACCGTCGCTACAATAAGAACTGCGACTAGAGAAGTGATGATGGTAAACTTCATGGTGAAAATGGGTAGAGTGGAGCTGGTGGAGGTAGGAAAAGGTATTAAAAACAAATGTTTGAATTTAATCGGCCGATAGTGATAAACGAGATATTGTACCTAAGAGGCGCGATGTGTATAATATTTCAAGTCAAACTGGGTCGGCGATGGACCTCTTTTTATATGGCGTTGTGATAATCAAGTGTGCTCATTGATGGTCTGATACTCCCCGGGCTTTCTCAACAGGGCTATGAGATACGCCGGGGAGCGGATGCAGGGAAAAATAATCAAGGCATTGAAAACACCGGCGGCATAGATATTTGGCAAAACCGAAAGAGGACATGCAACCAGGCATGAGGATCCATAAAGGATTTGGAAGGTGGTACAAGGGATGCTACAAGTCCGATGCACACGCTGGTCGAACAGGGCGTCTCCCCCAACTCGGCCGCCGAGAATGGACCTGAGGGATGGTAGGTCACCTGTGGATTGAAGGAGTAGACGGTATTGGGTTATCTGGTACATCCCTGTTCTAGTCGACTTGCTAAATACAATTCACTGACCTCCATTTGATCACCCCGTTTATAATGAATGGTGTATTTCTTTATGACGCGGGGGTAGAAGCGGCTGGTCCATCTGAAAGCCGCCAGGTACAAACCATAATCATACTTGGCCATAGAATAGGGGCTAATATCTTGTTAACCACCTATGTTCGCGTTATCTTGTTACACTAGGTAGCGGGTGGGGAAGGGTGGATATTGGGATTTATGCTCATTGCTATTGCCTCCACCAGCCATTCCAGTATGGCATGATCTCCCCAACCCAATCCCCAATATAAATGCCACAGACGGCACCATACTTCCACAGGAATACCTTGGTTAAATATATTATTATAGCTGGGTAATTCAGTTGGGAGAAATGGCGTCTTGCCGAGCCATCTAAAATCAGAAAATAGCTGGATGATGGAGGCGGGGAAATAATGGACGTGAAATACCCCGCACCTTAACCTTCACTTTAACTTGCAGTTTTTTTATATAACCTTAACCTTCACTTTAACTTACAGTTTTTTTATATAATTAGCGAGCATTTCAAAAAATGATAAAAATAGCACCCGGAAACTGATTTTAGGGAAATGCTATCTTGCTGATGAGGTGGGGTGGGGTGGATTCTTTCGGATAGTCCTTAGAATGGGATCAGTGATTGAAGTCGGTACATTTTGGGAGGCAAGCCTGCCCTAATTAATGAATTAGCCGCCTTGATACGATGGGGGCCGTTGGTCAAATGCCGAACTGTCCATTATAACGAACCCAGTAAGGAAATCCGCGTGGCTACTCCTACTGATTTTTGACGGATGGCCGCCACCAAGGTATTACTGAACAATGTATACACTTTCCCATAGTCGAGGACGGATGGAGCGAAATGTACCACCCTACCCACATGCACCAGCAGCCCCCCAATGCAACTGCCAATTCAGAGTACGGAAAGGGGTATACTGTTTGCTTTTATCGTTGGAATGAAGCGCTGAATCACCCTCGCCTTCTCTCCGTAGCTTTTCAGACGACGACAGTTGTGCGGCCTATATATCGAACTGTACGAGGATGCTAAACAACCGGACCCTCCCGCCAATACCGGGCGCACTCTCTTATTGCCCCCCTTCTAAGGTGGATTGTCGATCTTGGAGAGGATATAGAATTGCCTCCAGGTTGTCGTGGGTGATAAAATGCCGATTGGGAGAGGGGCAAGGGTGCTTATTTGTACAGCAGTATGTACGTGTATATATATACTGAAGGGTGATTTTATTCACGGGGAAGACTGCTGGACAGACCAATCATAGTGAATAGTGAGGAGGGAGATTCCAGTTACCATCATTGGCCATGTGCGACCCTCTCTCTCTCTCACTTTATTCTCCTGACTATCTTTTTTTCATCACGGCGATGGTGGCGATTGGCTAGGGGAGGATATAGCGCATGTACTCACCAACCAACTGCCCAGGCCTGATAATAGGTATGCTCCTCCTTCCCCAACCCCTCTCTCTGGCTCCTTCCTTTCCTCCCTTTCTTTCATTTTGTTTGGCCGTTGTGTGCGTGTTGGCATTACCACTTGTTGATTCGTCAAGTTTGTGCTGCCTTAGTTATATATATATATATAGTTTACCCGTTGGACTCTCGGCGATCCATCCATCTCCTTGCATTTCCTCATACTTACGTAAGCCCAATAGATATATATTATATATATACTCGTCCCCCTTGTCTCTCTCCTCACTCTCTTTATTCCCCGTTCTTTTCCTTCTTACACTATCTATCTCTGCTCTTCTGACACATACCAGTCCGTTCCCCTTTGCCTCCTCTAATACACCCCTATTTCTCGAGTTGATAGATCGTATAGTAGTGTAGTCGAGTGCCGCCACCTCTGCCCATTCTCTCCCTACTTCTTCTTCATTCTCTCATTGCCCGTCCTTATTTTTTAAAAAAAATATCTATATATTCATTTCGTATTTCTTTGCGCATAGCCATGAAGCTCTTTCAAGCCGTCCACGAGTACGCCCAGAACTGGGCCACCGTCACCGCCGCCCATTGGCAGAAATACCCCAATGACAAGACCCCCCATGTCATTCACGTCGAGACCCTGAACCGGTCCGTCGATCCCGACACGGGTGTCCTCAAAACCGAGCGCCTCATTCTCTGCCGCCAGCCCTGTCCCGCCATCATCGCCCGGTTCCTGGGTTCCGACGATGTCTCCTATGTGCTCGAATACAGCGAAGTTGACCCCCAGCACAAGGTCCTGCGCGCCGTATCCACCAATCTCACCTACCACAATGTCGTGGCCGTCAATGAGGAGCTCACCTACTCCGCCGACACCTCCCAGCCCCACCTGCAGCGCACCCAATTCAAGCAATCCGCCCAGATTACCGCCTTTTCCATGATTTCCCGCATCTCCGGCTACGTGGAGGAATTCTGTGTCAAGCGGTTCCACGAGAACGCCCAGATCGGTAAACGTGCCCTTGAACAGGTGCTTGAGAAACTGGACCAGGCTAAAGTAGCGGCCACTTCGACGACCCATCTTCCCATGTAAACCTCCCATTGGTTGGGGAAAATAGGTATGGGGTAGGCTGAGAGGTATAATATATCCCACGTGTAAATAATTTACCTTGTTGAGCCGCCTCACCTTTACAACCTACCTACCAACCGCATGCTTCTGCTAAAACAAAAATCCGCTACCTACTGCCACCCCATTTCAATCACTAGCCCTCTCTCTCTCTCTCTCCTCTTTCTCTCTAGTTTTCTTGGCATGGCATGCTAGTTTCTCTGCCAGCACTCTATCTGTGAACCGCGCACCATTCCACACACACACCCTTTGTATATTGAACAATATTTAATTCCTATTTTTTCCTTCGAACCTTCTCGAATTGGCGGTGCCCTGAGTGCTTGGTATGGAGTGAAGGTGCCACATGCGAATATATGGGTGAAATTCGGCCCAGCTGTATAAGGGTTTAAATGATAAGTGTATGGGATAATAGGCGGGTGATTTATTTTCAACCAGTAATATTTGCCTCACCCAACGGATTTTTCGTTATACAGCTTGGATGAACTTCTCATATCAGTTCGTCAGCTGCGCCACTTCTCGCATACGTATTCAATTTATTATTATCATTATTATTATTATTTGGGTTTACTCCTTCCGAACGACGAACCTGCCGATCATGTCCAATCCGGGTATTCCATATTTAAGTCACTGGGGGAATGGATTATAACGCGGACCCTTTGTCCGCACCAACCCCCCTTGCTTTATCTAAAGTTGTCCTTTCCAATAAGGCCAGGAAAAACACCCCTCCCATCGAGTGTTAGGGATTTAAGACCACTTTTGGTGTATTATACGTACCACCAAGCTTTTCTCTCGCGTTGGATGCTAAGCACTTCCAATCTTTCAACTAATGACACCTAAAACATCGAATGAACTACTTAACCACCCCCCAAATACCGTTCCATTTAGTCTATTATAACCAATGGATAAAGTATAGATGGATACTAGGACTCCGTGGCATCCTTAATGCATCGACAGCCATTAGTGATTGGTAATCGATGACACCCCAATTTGATGATCACTTTATAATACTATTATTCACCCATCCTCCTCTCCCTTTTCCCTGCCCATAGTTGAGTGGGCCATGAATAACTAACTAACCCTATAATAGTCGGCAATGAACGAACTTTATGCCTTTAAACGGTTATTAATAATATGGTAGGGGTTAGCATAGTTTACATGTGATAATTAATTCTACCAGACATGGCTTGACTGCGATTGTATGAAAAATACAATAGGTTCACTAGGATTATACGACCTCTCCTCTCCTCAAGACATGGTACGCTGTAAACGATGCAAAGTTAAGGCTATATTGTACAGTTTTACTCGAGTATTGGGGAATAAAAGGCCAAAAGTGCAACACCTGTTTCTTCTATACTACAACAATCTAAATTAAGTGGAGGTATTCTCTGCTATCCAAAACCCTATCAACAATGGACCCATTCCTCTATTCACCAACATATAATAAAAATACCCCATTTTCAGGTTTGTGGACTAAAGACTATTTCATCCGAAAGAACAGGCTATTCGTATGTTGCCAGTAGAGAAAAAAAATCTCAAAATAATATAAACCTAATAAAAAATCAAATAGTAAATAAATGTGTGTGTGTGTGTGTGTATCACTATTTGGCAACAAGCCGATTAGCGAATTGTACATTGCAATAAGAAATGGATATATCAATAATAATAATAATAAGGAAAAGCATAACGAAAATATGTAAGTATCAGGAAATGGGTATATGTAAATATATATAAAGATCCCGTATGAACACGCAAAGCGCCCTAGACATCCCATCTTTTTCTGGGAAAACGAAAACTTAAAAATAATATAAAAAATGGAATACGATAAATTATTTGAAATGGACGTGGGGGGAGGGGGGTGTATTCAAGGGTGGAAAGGTCGTCTAGAACACTATATATTTTGGGTGCGACAGAATTGGGCACTCATAGCCCCGTCGTCGTCATCCTGCACATAAATGGAGCCACGCGATCCTAGACCGAAAGTGCCGTTGGCACGTTGGATTTGGTCAGTGACAGTGCTATTACCCATAGCAGCGGAGCTATTCAAACTGGATGAGGGATCGGTATCCCCGGCCACCCGGGGGTCCAGGGCGGTCAGTTCAGTGGGGGTATATAGGAACTCTTCACCCGATTCCCAGCGGCGCCAGGCCTCGGCATAGCCCTTTTCAAGGTTGCGGGTCCAACGGGGGGTATCAAATAACCGGTTAGTATCGCGGTGCAAAAACAGATGCTTCCGCAAATTCATCACCGTGCCATGGCCCACTCGATGGTACTGGTTTGCGAGAGATCCAAAACCAGTGGGGTCCTTGGCAGCCAATGTATGGACCGATGGCGGCGGTTCGGCCATGCGGGGAATGTAGTCGTAACGAACCGTTGTAGCTAGCTGGACAGCAAGATCTTCATACTCCTGACCAGTCTGTACAATCATGGACTCTGCCAATCCGGTAGCGAGACATACACTGGCAGCTACCCGCGAGCATAGCTTGTGGTAGTTGCGGGGCCATGTCACAATGGGAGTGCCTGACCACAAGATATCTACCGCAGTAGTGTGGCCATTGCATTCGGGGGTATCTAGAAACACGTCAGCTACTCGGCCCCGGTGGATATGAACTTCTTTGGGAGCGACATCCGTGAAGACGATACGCTGGGCCACTGTAGGATCACTGGCATGCCACTGGAGGGCAGTGCGGGTGAGATGCTCTTTACCCGCCGCCGGGAAATTCAGGAGCCAGATAATCGACTTGGGCACCCGCACCAAAATCTTGATCCAGATCCGGAAAATAATTGGGTCGATCTTGTACAGCTGGTTAAAGTTGGCGAAA
The DNA here is from genome assembly GCA_027576995.1 of Dimargaris cristalligena. NCBI lineage: Eukaryota > Fungi > Kickxellomycota > Dimargaritomycetes > Dimargaritales > Dimargaritaceae > Dimargaris > Dimargaris cristalligena. The sequence goes on from JANBQC010000061.1 coordinate 15,658, forward strand.
ATAAACCAGTCGTCGGGGAATTGCGGGAAGAGCTCGTGGCGCATGGCCCAGCGCCGGTCTTGTTCGTAGAGCCAGCGGGTTTCCAGTTGGGCCTCGGTCATGTGGTCCGATGAGTGAAGATGACCGAGTGAGATATCATCCTTCTCACGGAAGCCCTGCCGGTGGTCGTCCACAAAGTAGCTATGGGGCATGTAGATCATACGTTCCGTATACACCCACTGGTCACTGTCTTCCTCGGGGTCCAGCTCCCCCTCATCCAGGGCAAGCTGTAGGGCAGGCTCAACCCCAGCCAGAGAAGCGGATAGGGCCAGTGTGCCCGTATCCGACAACCCTAGTGCGGTGGTGGTTGTGGGGGGGAGCTCACTATTGGCACTGCCAGCGGCCATTTTCTGATGTTGCTCCTGGCGGCGCTTGTACCAGAGTTCGGGCTGTACCGTGTCTTGTGGGCATACGATAGGGTCAGTGACGAACCAGTCGGTCCATTGGGCGCCAAGGGTACCGGCAAATCCCATGTAGCTGATTTGGACGGGCGCGGGACGGGCCGCAAACACTTCATTACGGGCCCCCTTAGTGTACCCATTCAAATTGATCAAAATATGGATCTGGTCCTGTAGGACCCGTTCGATGATGTCCTTCGTGGCCCAGCTGGACACGTCCAGGAATACATCGGCCTCTCGTTCAATCTTCTGGCGGTAGGGCGAGTGATCCGACGCGGTGGTGGCATAGCAGTAGACTCTAAAGCGGTTACGGTTGTGGAACCCAAAGACCGACTGCATCAAATGGGACAAAGGGTGGTTATTGAAATCAGACGAAATGTAGCCTAGGCGGAGGTGGGGGTTAGGCGGGGGCGGGGGCCGGTATACAGTGGGGGGGAGCCAGGGTGACGTGAGAGCTGCGTGGGAGATTCGCAAACCGTTGCGGTGTGAAATGAGACGAACTTGGCGACCGTCCAGTGGGTAGGTGAAGGTATGGAATGGCAGGACCGTGGGTAGAGGCGGGGTCGGTAGGGGAGGTAAGGCGGGTCGGGCATAACGCCGGGCCACCTCCTCAGGGGCCAGGTTCACCTCCCCACGGTGGTACATGTCGATATACCAACGGCGCTGTACCCAGCGGATACACCGTTCCACCACCCGGATGCACCACCCGCCTTCGTTGCGAATAGTGGACCGTAGGTAGTCGAGCTGGCGCTGAACAGCTGCCGATGGTGACAGCGGCGCCGAAGAAGCGGAAGGGGAGCGGAGCCCCGACTGTTGCTGTTGAAGAAGCCGATACCAGTAGTGGAGCTTGCATCGCAGAGGTACTGCTTCGCTATCCGGACCAAAAGCAGTAAGAATCCCAGCTAGGAAGGTGCTGAGGGCGACAGCCGAACCACTGGTAACGGTACTGGCGGTGGCGGGGAACACGGTACCTTTGCCATAATCTTGTCCTTCTTGAAGTTGCCGAGCGACAATGGCCACCACCTTGTCCATCCATCCGAACGCGCCTATTTCAACGGATGCCTGGTCGGGACTCAACGAGTAAATAGACTTGGCGGCGACAATACGGTAGAGCTTGAGGGTCACTTTGTCGGATGCCGCACCTGCATTGGTACTTCCGCGGAGGGCGGGGTCGACGACGACAAGAATACCGCTCTTACTGCCCGTCCGCCCACGCCAATCACAGACACCACTGAGGGCATTGGCCATGCCGCATAGAGCATCGACAAAGTCGGGGTTTTCCTCGACAGCCCGGATGTAATACTGCACGCTGTCCTGTACCCTACCCATATCTTTAACGGCGTTACCCAGGTTGGCGTAGGCCACGTCGAATTTGGGATTGTACTCGACCGCCTTTTCGTACATTTTAATGGCTTCTTGGAGATATCCCATGTCCTTGAACAGGGACCCCAGGTTCGTGTACAAATGTGGGTGCTGGGGATCCAGAGTGAGACCATAGGTGTAGTATTGCAGAGCATATGCTACCCCCATGGAAGCAGACGCCGTGATGCCGGCGGCCGAGACGCTGGGCAGGGTAATTTGGGTCAAGGGTGTGGGGATGTTGTTGAGGAAGATACCCAAATTGTTGCAAGTGGAGGGTGATGGACTAAGGGCCAGGGAGAGGTAGTGCAACGGAAGAACTACAGAGAGGCTCTGGCTAACCAGGTTGTGATCCTGGAATAGCTTGGCCAGAGTGAGCAGGACGGTGGACGTGGTTTGGTTGGCTTGCTGAATAGCGGCAGGCGGCACTGGTTTACGCCCTGAGTTGGAACTCGATTCACTGGGCACAAACAACCCCGGCAATACTCCACCCGTTTCGGGGAATAGGAGTTTACCCAGCTGGACGGCCTGGTTGGGCAGAACCAGCGCAATGGGGAGAGCTTCGAACGCCGGAGCGTGCCCCGGGGCCGGGATTCGGTCGGGGTTGACGCAGAAACCGTGATTAATGGCAAACTGTACCACTCGAACAACCGCATGTTCCACAGTGAGTCCATTGGCAAACACCACCTCCAGGGCTCGGCCGTACTCCCGGCGGGCCCCAGTGATATCACCAAGAGCGAACCGCAGATTACCCTTAATAAAGAATAAGTTCTGCAGTCGGGGCAGCTGATGGGCGGGCACATGGTGCCGCAGGCGGGGCTCGACAGGGGCCATTATAGTGGGAGTCACTGTACGGACTAAATTCTCCTCCACAAATTCACACAGCTTGAGAGCCTCGGCGTACCGGGGTGCTCCACTCGTGGTTGCAGGCGCAGTAGTTGCATTTGAGGCGGTCGCAGAGGAAGGTTCGTTGGTAACAACAGTGGTCGGGTCAGTAGAGCCCGGGTGCGGGGGATCAGTGTTCATCTCTTCCCCTTGGGTAGAGGCGGCCGCACCATCCGCCGCTGCCGCTCCCGTAGTGCCCGACGATCCGCTACATAACACCCCTAGAAGATTCTCCACTGCGTCCCAGTAACCGGGGCGACGGCGAACAGCCTTCCACCAAAATTGCTCAGCTTCGGCCGAGCGGCCCATACTACGCAGGGTGGTACCAATATTACTCATTGCCTCTACGTAATTGGGGTCCAGCGTGAGGATATGGTAATTGTATTGGAGGGATAGCTGTGGTTCATCCCGGGAGAAATGCACACAGGCCAACAGAAGCAGCGTCGGCAGGTGAGTCGGATGCAGTTCATGGAGGGCTTGAAGGAGAGCCAACAGGGTTTCCGAGCGAGCGTCCGCGGCATACAAGGAATGGGCATGGGTCAAACATTGGTCGCGTACTGCCTCCTGCTGGGCATCCGCATAAGTGACGTGCATCCCAGGTAGACAGGGGGGTAGGGTAGAGACAGGTACAGTACCAGTCCCGTGGCCGGGTACCAGAGCGTTCGGGTCCATCCCGATTCCCAGACCAAGGGCGCTAGCTGCACTACCAGGAGCAGCCAGGGAAGCGTAGGCCGATGGGTGGGCCATGTGGTGCGCCTGGTGGATCGAACCGACTGATTGATACGCGGCTGGCTGAACCAGCGACCAGTCCATTTGGATAGGTGCCCCACCACCCGGCTGGCCTAGCTCGTGAGAAGCCCCGCCACGGGGGTCGTAGCCGGATATCAAACTCGGACCAGGAGCCACTAAATGATGACCCCCATGTCCCATGACCATAGAGGGCTGGACCTCCATAGCCGGGGGATAGACCTGTTGAGCAGTGGTTAAGTGACCGGATGGCAAATGACCAGCGGCCGCGGCCATCGCGGCAGCCGCACTATTAACCCCACCGCTCGCCGCCGCGGCCACCATAGCCGCCGCGAAATTGGGATCATAGGCGTGTTGAACCCCGGCGTTGTTAACCAATAGAGGGTTGGCAGCCAAGCCATTCATGGCCAAATTATGAGCGTCCATGGGGGAAACGGGGGGCAATTGCTGATGTTGCTGTTGTAAGTGCGAGTGATGATGTAAGCCAGTACCACCGCTTGCAGCCGCGGCAGCAACAGCCGCTACTGCCATGGCCACATTGGGCGATAGGTCCATACTATGTAGCTCTGATGTGCCGGACCCAGCGTAGAAGCCGGTTGCCCCGGCGGGAGAGGGCGGAACTGGGTGGTGGGAGTGGTTACCGAGTTGGGGCTGGGCGGGGGTGGTGAGGTAAACCTGGGGATCCCCTCCGCCACCACCGGCCGAGGGGGCATTCGGGCCACCGCCCATGGCCAAAGCACGGCCATCGTCACCGGCAAGCGGATAACCCCCAGTTGCCGACCGGTCCGGGTACTCGTTATAGCAGTCGGTATGGTAGGCTTGAGGCTTGTAGTCCCGTAGCCGCAGTGGACTGTGGTTGGGGTCATAGGTATAATATGACAGAATATTGGGTGAAGGGGGTGGGAGCATCAGAGGCTGGTAGTTCGTCAGGGGCGCAGGGGAATACGGCTGGCCCGACGCCATGAGATTGTTAAATCCAGGCAGGTACTGCTGCATACCTGCCGGGGGTACCATGTTAACCCAGGGCGGGGTGACCTGAGCCGCGGTGGTGGCGAAGTGGCCGTATCCGGTATCGTGGTACCGGCTGTTGTACGGCGGGTGGGGGTGGCTGGGATAGACCGTGTGGGACTGGAATTGACCAGGATGGGACGGTACCACTGGCTGGGCGCCTCCGCCGGCGGTATTGAAGGAAGCCCGGTGGGGGACGGGATGAACCAGCGATTGGGTACGGAAACTGTTCAGCGGAGCCACGCCCGTCGATCGGAAGGTTGGTCCTTCCAGTCCCGCCGCTGGGTGTGGGACGGTGTTCGACGAAGGCAACCGCCGGGATGACGATCTGCTGGAATGGGAGGCAACGACAACGCCCGCCGTACTGTCGTACATTGAGGTGTCACTGGGCGAATGTAGTCCGGCGAAGCTGGTGGTCGGCGCGGGTAGTGGGGTGTCGCCAGCGTGGGGGTGGTGGACAGAGGGGCGCTGGTTGGTGCTGGATATAGATACATACATAGGATCAACCACCGAAGTCCGGTTACCAGCCCGCTGGGACAGGCTCATGCTGGGTAAGCTATCGTAACTATGGGTCCGCCGCGTGGGGTCCAGGGTAGGCCGGTCATGGAGCGACATGTTAGCCACGGAATAGTTAATTCGGTCGGGGAAGGGCTTGCGGCTGGTGGTCGTAGAGTCGCCGGCCGAGTAGCCCGCCGAGGCAGCTGCTAACATGGCCTGTTTTTGAAGCGAGTAGGCCGTGGGTAGCGGCCGGGTTGAGGTAGAGCCTTTCAAACCAAAACCGCCGCTGGCTTGGCGGGAGTGGAGCCGGTGGGAATGGGAGGTCTGCACATTCCCAGACCCAGAATTCGCGATAGTATCTGTAGCTATGACACCGCCGGTGGGGGGCATCTGGGGCAGGGTTCCGTCGGCACCGATGCTCGGGAGGAGCTGGTGGGGGTAGTGATTAGGTAGTTCCGTTGTGACCCCGGCTAATGGGGGGTACAGGCTATGTCCCGATCGGTTGCTTACCAGTGGGAGCTGGTCGATACCCCCATTCAAACCGGGGGGACGGCCCGGCGGGGCGTGGCTGGAAGCCGAGGTTGTGTGATTTGGGTGCTGGTGGTGGAACGACCCGGAGTAACTGTAGCGGTGCGTCATGTCGGCACGTGTTGAGTTTGAGGCAGTTGAGTGAAGCAGCCGACTGGAACTCGGAACGGTTGGTGATTTCACAGGGGCGGGAGAGTACGCGAGTGGTATTGGCTCACCAGATTCTTCGTGGTGGGTCAAGCTGTCCAAGGCCGGGAAGCCGGGTTGGCGGCGAGTGGGTGACACGAGCGGGTGGGAAGGTGGGGGTTCCCCGTTGTATAAAGAAACGTTGGACTGGTAGAATGGTAAGTTGGGATTGTGGTGGGGCTGCTGGAGGACGATGGGCGGTGAGTCTCGTAAAGGGTCGGGTGAATAGACAGACATTGGACTAAACTAAGTAAGCCGGGCTAAGGCAGTGTAGAGGGCATGCAAGAAATGTGAGGGGTTGGAACGATAGGACCGAGTAGAGAAGACAGTGAATGGAAGATACGCGCCCTGAGAATAGCGGATAAACGGACTAATAGGAGGAGGGAGCGTGTGCGATTCCAGAAATTCAACACGTTGCCACTGAAAGTGAAACCTTAGTGGTGGAGAGAGGGTGTAAGCACGAGTGGACGGTAGATAAAATACACCAATACTGTACCGAAAAGTGTTGGTCGAAACTCGCTGCGGGCAAGAGACGGCAGCTACCCTGCGCCCAATAAACAGGGTTCCGCAGGTTCACAAAGGAGAGAATGGGTAAAAAATGAAGGGATTAGAAAGAAGAGATTCGCGGATACGGCCGGCTTCAGGTAGGGTTGTGTGTGTGCGAAAAAAGGGGGTTAGGTAATGTGCCGGCAAGTGAGAAGGAATAGTAAAGACGGGAAGATTTCAGGCCGGTCCTAATAAAACCACTATAGGGAGGAGGTAGAGTAACACAACCACTATAGCTGGAAAGAAGAAGCGGGGGGTCGATCGGCGTAACGCTCTAGTCGAGGTGAACCACCCGGTCTTTAAGTATGCGGTTTAAGTTAGTAACAGCAGAGTGGCTGGCGGCTATAAAGGTCAAGGTGGGGCGCGTCGAGAAAAGGTGAAACCAACAAATGCCCGGGAAAGAGGGTTGGGCCGGACAAACACTACAAGGAACGGACGGAGTCGCGGAAAAGCACAGAGGGTGGTGGGGGGGTAAGGACAATAATAATAAAAATAAAAATCAAACGACGAGAGCGACGGAAAAGGAATGCGAGCGCAGAGGGCAACTGGGGATAAGACGGGTATGGTGGGTGTATAAAATAGACCAATAAATTTGGTTGTCCAGGGATGATTACGTCGTGGAAGTGAAGCGAGTGTGTGTGGACGATGGGCTGTGTCAGTAGTGAGGAGGGGTATATAGGGAGAAGATTGTGTTGACAAGGGATGAAAAAGTACAAAAGGCAAGAAATTTGGCAGGTGAGACGCGGGATGAGTGATCCGGAGGCGGTGGGGGTGTGATAATAGGATTTCGGGTGGGGGAGGGAAAGAGCATAAGGGCGGAGGAAAGAGAGAACCTCTGGCCAAGATGGACCAAATGGGAGAGATAGATAATCTTTGGGATTCTAGATAAACCCCTTCCTACGTGATACTCCCCCATCGGCTTAACCTTTGTTTGTCTTTGGTACACTCACCAAAGAAAAAGAATAGCAGCGATGGTAGCTGTTAATGCCCGACACCAATGCCGGCGCTTGCATGACATACATGCCGCTGCTGTTATCCACCAGCAGCCTAGACTGCGCACACTCTCGGCTGATGAGATAAGCCAAGTCAGCCAGAGGATGTGAGGTTCGGATGGTGACGGGTGGCGAGACTACGCCGCACAGCCTCGGAGGATCGTAAAACACCTGTAAAGTCTAATGCGCCCTTTAATCACGGCTGGGACCGGCAAGATAGCAAGAAAAGGTAAAGGGGCGGCTAGAAGCCCATTTTACTTACGTTTTTTCGTTTTCCGGCTATACGACGTCCAGTGCGCAACAGAAAGCAATATGTAGGGGAATAGGTGCCTCGTATTATCCAATCTAGAATCAGGAAGCTATAGGTAGGGTTAGCCGGGGGGTGGGACCAACACTAACGAAACAAGGGTAGAATTGCTCAGTGTTTATGTGAGGGTGGGTGTATGTGTGTGTGTGAGCGGGGTAGGCGTGTGTATGTGTGTGGGTGGGTCTGTGTGTATGTGTACGGGTAGCCGGCCAGTTGGAGGTAGCAGCGGGGACCCAAGTTCAGAATTAGGTAGGTGTATGAGTGGGAAAATACAGTATATACGGTAATAACTGTGGGGGCGGGGCTAGGGAATACAGCAAACGAGGGAGGAGAGGGGTGGGGTGGGTGACAAAGAAGGCCAACCGAGCTGGAATGAGGAACTATTTCGGGTAAATATTTCAATATGTGGGCTACGAGGCCAAATAGGTAAAGGGACTGCCCAGTAGTAGGCTGAGTGGTGGTGGTGTTTCGAGGAAGAAAAGAACCCCGACAAAATGAGAGGGGGGTCAGGTCAGAGGCAAAAGTGGATTCAGCCAATAGAAAATATACCCTTAAAATGAACCGGAAAATGAACCGAAGCGGAGACAAAAGGGTAAAGGAACGACAGACCTGGCAGTATCTATTGTTATAGTGAATCATCCAGATTGTATGCTATGCCAAGGCAGATGGGGAACCAGTGGAAGGTTTTAAATATAATAATGGTGTGCATATAAGCCACACGACAACAGCCGTGCATATATAATCTCGCTAGTAAGGCCGGAAAATAGTCACACACACACACCCTCCTTTACCAACCCCGCTCACTGTAAGTGTTTCTAAGCCAATTGACAAATATTACCCTCCCTTCTTTATTATATGCTGTTATGGGGGGGACGGTGGTAAATGTGTCAGTAGTGGTGTACTACCTCCCCCCCTTACTTGTGGGGAAAGGGCCAGACAACTGCTTCTATTCAAGAGAAGCCCAGTCGGCGGTACCCATAAGTCCTTTTTGGTTCAGCGACAACCACAGCCCGGGCCGCGACAATGCCCGCCCCCCCTCATCTTTTCTATTTCCTTGTTCTTCGACCTTGACCAGGGCAACTGACTGTGTGTAGTCTGGCCGCCCCATTCTGTCTTATTCCAAACAACCAGTGGAAGCATATTATAGTGTTGGTGGTGCTTGACCAACCCATCTACCGGAAAGGGTGACCAAGGCCCATCATCATGAGAATTCCTGCGGCTCGCGGCGACATTGGGAGAGAAGGCAGCGGCGGGATACGGCAGCAAAGGAGAGCCACGGTGCAGATAAACAAACCCAACGCAAACACCACTTGCCTTGGCTGATATAGATTGCTCATCATCTAGCGTACGGGTAAATGCACCGGCGGAACCCAATCCAACCCTATAGTATAGTAAGTAAGCCTTCCAACCATCGACATCACCGTCGTATACCGGTTAACCTCTCTACACACGCCAATTTATCACTGGGAGAGATGGAGCGAGCGTATGTATGGTGTGTCCGGCTGGCTTATCGGGCTCTATTGATTTCATCGCACTCCGTTACCAATTTCCTCACCACGCACACCCAACGGTGGCGGCTCACACCACCGCCCTTAAATAACTCTGTAGGGTCGCCCGATTGCCCTCTCCCCAATACACCCCTCCTCAGTCACTCGTCTGGTGGTGGTGGCAACCTCCGGCTGATGTTTTTGTAGTATGGAGATCCATTCTTCATTAAATCATTGGACCTGGACTCCATTGGAATGTTCGAACCTGATGTTATTGGGGAACCGCCTTTTTGCTTGTCTCTTTCACTCACATACACACTCTCAGTTGGTCCAGTCATTTAAATTGAATGTTATAATTTGGGGCTTTTTTATTGAACGACAAAAAACAACAACAATAGCGATCCTCCCATTGTAGCACTATAGTTCCAGGTATGGCATTCAATTAGCCCTAGGAAATGCGATATTAACAGACATTTCCAATCGTAATCTTTACAATGGCATAAGTGGACATGATCAGTGAATAGGATAGCCAGGGTGTGGGGGGTAGCTGCTAATTTCCGACCTTTCACTGCTCAATAGAAGTGCAGTGAATACATGATATGCATTGAAAGGAAGTGGGAGAGGGCCGTGGTACAAATATGCAGCAGGCCTTAAGTCTTCCAGGCTATATGGGCGCATAAATGTATGCATTAGCCGCTCCCCTCCCTGGGCCGATGTTTGCTTTCCACTATATTTTAATATCTGCCTCGTCTACTCGATTATTTTAGGTTCTCGCAAGCTCATGGAGTATTGCTTGTCTATTGCGCTAGTCCCCCGTGTATGTGTAGCCGTATACGCCAATATAGCAGGATAACCGCTTCATTTATGTGTAAGCCAAACTAATTCAATGACCTGGCCTTAACTGTTAACCTATCCACACTAAAGGCATCGGTTGGTTTTTAAAAAACCACAGCCAGCCCAAAGTAACAGGCCTGTACAACCCGAGGTATATAATTCGGCTTCCATTTTCCACTTTAGCTTATGGCCATCAGGCCGCGCCCTGGCCCTGGCCTGATTTACCCTATCCTACTTCAACCCACTCAATCAGGCCAAAATATGTTTGCCAAGGCAATTTATATATATATATCTAATCCGCGCTTTACCCCTGGATTTAGGTAATTGGCGACGTATAGTCACGCCCAGTTTGGTTTAAGATGGGCATCTGCCCTTTGCTCTGTTTGGTTATACTAGCCCGCCCGGCTCATGCATGGCATCCCCCCTCCCTATTTCGTAAAGCCATGTCCCGACAGTCCAGCCATCACACCCCCACCTCACTCAACTACTAGTGGGTCCCCCAATGTCGGTTGCCTGTTGAAGAATGCCGACCCGAAGTTAACCGATAAAATCAAATAGTGTTTATCGCGCCGTTTGAAAGCCATTGGAAGTTGGAAAATCGGTGAACCGTTTTCCTGTCACCAATCCAGCCTATATCCTTGGATTTACCCCCACTATAGTCTAAAGTACCGGTTGGGGACGATCTCTACCTAAAGGCCATTCCGGAAATGTAGCTGTTCCCAACGGCTAGCCAGTCGTGTAATGTGATACTAAATTGGGGAGTATCACTCAACCAGTCAACTAACCAGTCAATCAACCTAGCCTTGCTCACACAAGTGGACATTGGGTTTGCAGGTTAAACCAGCGGTCCCTAAATGCGTTAACAAGGTTAAATGAGAGGGCATGCGTATATAGAATTTGAGTGTCAGGGGCACTATGACTGAAGTAGGTCTTATATTAATCTAATGTGGGGGATAGATGGTAGTGGGTCTTCAAAGAACCGCAGGGCTCAACGCCCTAATAGGTAGTGGATAAATGTGTTTGTAATGTGAGCCGATCGGTTGAGACGACTGGGGGGGGGGTATAGTAATGGGGATATAGAGATGGGCAATATAGTGGTCATCTCAGTAGTAGAATGGGGAGGGGTTAGGCATCAAAGAGTGTAATGAGGGTTTGGGGAAAATGAAAATGTGATGGTGATAATGAGCGACATGGATTTATGGAAGTAGTATAGCGGGGAATCAGTGGACAAGAGCAGTATATATTGAAAACCCTCTAGGGAGTAAGAGTGGTCCAATATATTAGAGCTGAGGTAGTTCCACTGATTTCCAAGTGCACTGACACCATTCTATTTCAAACTTGGGTAATATACTATATAAAAAAGGAAACATATCTAAAAATAAATGGAGCGATGCCATCATGCATTCATTTTCCATTTACTGGGTGCCCAGAACAGAGTGAGCTTCGTTCACGCACTGTTGCAAACGGATGGGGTCTTTAATGGCATAGGCCAGGTATCGGATATCGGTCTTGTTATCCAGCAGCCACACAGTGACTTTAGTGGAGTCACGGACACCCAGACCCTTAACCAAGGGGAATAGTTTGGATCCCAGTTTCTGCTTGCGTTCATTCCCGGTCTTTTCCATGAGCGAAGCAATAAAGGCCTCGATGAGTTCGTCCGTCTCTTCGTCCACGCTGGCTGGTGTGGGGGTGGAGGGAGTGAGAGTGGGACAGGGGCTAGGGCTGGAGGGGGGCTGGGCGACGGTAGGTGGAGTGGGGGTGGGTGTGACCGGTGCGACAGAGCTACTCAGCTTCTCCACTGGACTGGGAGTAGTTGGGGCAGCGGGTGTGGTCACCTGAACCGAAGCGGGGTTTGACTGTCTCGGGGGACTAGTAGGTGCTGATCCGGTAGCCGCCGTTGCTCCAGTCTTCTTCTTGGGGGTCTTATCCTTATCCTTATCCTTATCCTTGGCACTGGCTGCGGCCTGGTTCTTCTTATGCTTGGCCCGGGCCTCCTTCACTTTAGATTCCAACAGAGCCTTATCCTGGAACATAGCCAGGACCTCATCCAGATCATAGGTGGCCAGAATCTTGACAATGGCAGGGGCATCATGCAGGGAAATGGCAGGGTTCGTACTCATGGTGTTGATAAGCCGGGCCTCTAGAACCTTGGCGCGGGCGGTGTCGGACAGACCCCGCAGGGTGGTGGCGTTCAGGGCCGTATCCTTGTTGGCCGACGTGGGGGAGGCCACCACATTTGGGGACGGTGACGCCGCGGTGTGGAGGGGGTTGCCGTTGCTGAGACTACCGCTGCGGGACTTGGTCTCAAAAGTGGCGCGGGTGGGCGTGTTAACCGCACTGTTCGAGGCACTCGGCGGGGCCGTGGTGGTTCTAGCGGCTCCAGCCTGGGCGGGGGAAGCCGTGGCCGCAGCCCGAGTCGGAGTCGGGGTCAGAGTAGAGCTGGAGCCGGCCCGGTTGGAATCATAGGGACGCATTATGATTTTCTGACCCTTAAGTTCATGGCCGATAAGGGCGGAGATCGCATTGGTGACATCGTCTGGATTAGCAAAGATCACCAGGCCGGTTCCTTTGGATACCTTGATTTGCTCGTCAATGTTCACCTTGGCGGAGTAAATGTATCCGAAGGGTTTGAAGGTTTGGAATAATTCGGAGTGAGACACATGGGGGTGGAGGTTCTTGACGAACAGCTTGCAACTATCCGGACTCTGAGTAGCCATCTGGGTGGATTTAGTGGCCGCCGAGGGCGAAGAAGTGGCCATGGAAGTCGGGGACAATGGGCTTGGACTGGCGGGGGCAGTGTAATCGTCCCGCTTCATATTCGGGGTGCGGGGAGTGAGGCTCGGGTTTCGTTGGTGATGGTGGGCTTTGTTGTGGGTGCTAGGCGACCGCTGCGATAGTCCCTCCGGAACCCCACCGCTACCGCTAGGTTTGCCCCGGCTAGGGGTGCGCTGGTTGTTAATTTGGGGGGTCAATTTGCGATCCTTGGGGAGAAAGGGGCCCACCGAAATATTATTACCCTTGTACTCGATGAAGCTGAGTTCGTTGATGGCCCGGTCGTTATCCTCGGGCACCACATACTGTACCACGGCATAGCCCCGGCAGACGCCTTGGTCACTGAACCCGATGCGACAAGCGAACAACGGACCGATGGACCGGAACAATTCGAACAAACTAGCTGGGTCGGCGTCATCGGGCAGCTGGCGAACCACCAATTTGGGTTGGCGCAGCTCCCATCCCTTACGGTAAGGGTCCACCGACTCCAGGGGGGACAGGTACAGCATGCACTGTTCTCTGGCGTGGTCGTCCTTACTCAGGTCCGGTTGGGGGGCCCCGTGGAGGGTGGCGAAGACCAGTTCGGCGGCCTGGGTGGACGGGAAGTCCACCTGTCCCTTGGTGAGTTTGGATTCGGTGTCCACGGAAATCTGAATGCCCGTGGCCGAGTAGGCCTTGAACACCGCCTGGACATCCTGGATAGTGGCGGAGGCGGGTAGGCCAGCAAAGTACAAACGAGGCTGTGTCAGGGGTAGGCCAGCGGCGAGGTCCTCGGCGGCCTGGGTATGGCCGGACAGACCTAGGCTGGAAATGTCGTTGGCCAGTCGGTCCACTTGTTTGCTGCGACCGTCATGCTGGGCGGACACTTTGCGGTTAGTAGGTCGGCCCTTGTCAGTTAGCATAGTGAAGGGTTGGTATAATATATATATATATATATAAGTATATGTGTGTCTATAGCAATTTAATAAAAAAAAAGCCTGAATGGGTCTAGTCAGCCAGGAGGTAAAACGAAAGTAGACTGTTGGTGAAAAAGGTAACCAAAGGTTGGAGGTAAAGAGCCAGCGAGAAAGGGGGTTTGGGAGTTTATAAAAGGTTGAGAAGCAAATGAGATGGACAAGGGCTGGCGTGGGGAAACGGGGCTGGGGTGGTCCATGTATGCTGCTACTTGGGAAGAAGTTGGGCTGAGTTGCGGAGTTGAATATATGCATTCACCAACACCAATAACTTAGGGTGGTCTTCATTATCGACGAGATGAGCCATTGGTTCCCTTCTTTATCTTCCCTAATTCACCCTGACAGTCTCTATAATTATATATAGGTAAGCCATTCGTATGAGGAGAGTATGTCTCTACAATACGTACTCGTCAATTACGCTGTGGCCCCTCTCGCTTGGCAGCACCTAGAGCGCACTTCTAAAGCTTTAGATGCGCACCTTGGTAGAGGTAGCCAAGTCCACATGGTTACGTTTCATGGACTGGGTGGCCTGACCCTCACCTCAGCTGAACCACTCACTCACTGTATCCGCAAGAACTGACGGCGGTGGAAGTGAGTGGGCATGGTTGTAATAAATGAATGTGCCACTTCTTCCAAGAGCCTTGTTACAGACCTACTTCATTATTCAAATGGTTTAGAGAGGACTTCCGTTCAACTAACGGAGAAGAGAGGGCTCTTTCACATGGATCCACGCCATGCCATTTTTTTGGTAAAAAAATATATCACTCCTATATGGTCTACTACTAGCAGGGAAAATTTTGCGTAAAGGACTGTGTATCTTTCGCCAGTCACTCCTCTCTCTATTCATAGATGAAAACCAAAGTCGGGCAATATGGTGGTGCGAATCAGCCCATGGGCCAATCCTGGCGTCCTTTATTTTCCCCTGTCAGGGTGACTTCATCAACAGCGAAGAGAGGGTGGGGAGGAGGTATAGTCGCTTGCTAGTGTGGTCAATGTTAAGTGTGGACCAGAGTACAGGCAATTTTCGGCCCAATCGCCTGCACAACCTGGTGAGGCAGGTAATGCATGGCCGAAAAGGGAGTATCGAATAACTAGCCACCCATTTAATAGTGATTGTCGAACCAATCCTCTTTTACAATACAGAAGGGCCAATTCGTGAAAAATGATAGACAGTCGGGAAGTGGGCGCGGCAGGGACAAAAAAAAAGCAGACCCAGCGCCACGCAGGTGGATACCACATTCCATACTAACAATGTATCAATGCCAAGTAATAATGTAAATATTTGGTTTCTCAGTTGGCATGCTGCAGTAATATAAATTTGGTAAATAAAGGGGCAATTGGAAGCAGGCGGGTGGGTTAAAAGGTTTGGGAAGAGCAGTGGTGAACAATACTCAACTAGTCTTGAAAAAAATACATATCCATTATATATATATCACCACCTAATTGTTATCGTCATGAGTACATTCGGAAATATGGAAATGCCTTTTAGAGGTTTATGTATAGTAAAATCCCAACCACATTATATGTACGTATGGAGTTTAAGCCAAACACGCTGGCCATCACTATATGCCTATGAGCGGGAGGAACCTAATAGAGTGGGGTCCTGGCTAGTGTAGCTGGCTTTAGCGTTGGCAGCCCCGGGAGGAAGAGGCATCTGGGCCACCGGTGAACCTTGGTTGTCTAAGCATGTCGAATCAAGAGAAATAGCCAGTCGATAAACAGTTAGTAAAAGCGAACATCCAAGTAGCACTACTGGTCTCAGTAAAACATATGGAAAAAGATAATACACCATTGGAAATCATTCGATGTTGAGCAAAATAACACTTACCTTTACCGCCACCAGACTGTTTGAGTTCCGACTGGGGTCCCTGTTTCCGGGGCCGACCCCAGGCCACTTTCAGAAGGGCGTCTTTGATAGTTAGCCGACCAAACGACTGTGCGGCCGCCTGTTCCGCCGCCGCCCGACTCACAAAATTAACAAAGGCGCACTTCTTCGCATGGGAAAGCACCACCGAGTCAATTTCGCCAAACACGTAGAAGTGCTGCCGTAGGTCAGCTTGGGATATATCGGGGGTAACGCCGACCAAGAATAGGGTTGTGACGGTGGGGTCGGCGGGGGGTTGTAGGGACGACGTGGCATTCTTCTCCCCCAGCCGGTTGAGCATCCGGTTGGCCACGGGGTCGTTGTTGCCGTAGTACCGGTCCTTAAAATTCTGTTTGGCCAGTTCCTCGTCCTCCGTTTTGGGCATTTCGTGTCGGTAAGGGCAGGTGTCCCCCCGGGTACATTCCCCTTTGGCGAAAAACGAACACAGCTGGGCCCGATTCCGGGCGTAGTAGGGCTGTTTACGCGCCATCCGCTTCAACGTTTCCCGGGCCGCCGAATCCGCCCGACTGTAATCGTGGTAACTCTCGCCATTCTCCAACCGTTTCTCCGCATTCTGCATGAAGTATTCCCGATTCACGTCGGATTGGGGCACATCTTCACTCACGTTGAGAATACGGTCCCGCACTTGAACGGGCAGGCCAAACTCAAGGTCGAGCATACACGTCTGGCACGCGTTCTTGAGTTTGGCGCAGGACTGGCAGATTTCGGTCTTCTTGTAACGCATGTTCTTACCCGGTTGCCAGCGGAAGATGGTAAAGGGTCGGGTGCAGATCTTGCACTCGCGGCCGTAGCCCTGCCGGGTCATGCGCATGTAAGGATTCTCGCCCAGACAGGTCTCGCAGACTATGGGGAAATCAGACTGCTCCCAGCCTTGCTTGTTGGGGTCCGACTTGTTCATGGTGGTCATTGTGGAAAAAAGGGATAGTGGGGCTGGAAAGGGAAAAGGAAGGTAGGGTATATATAGAAATGCACAGAGGAGGCTGAATGAATAAGGGTAAGAAGTGACTACACTACGAGTGACCCAGTAGGGTCGATTAAATAGAGGTAGAGGGGATACGGTGAAATACAAATAACTGTCAAAGTGGGTAAATGTAAAAGTAAGTCAACTGATGGGCACAGTACGAACAGGTAGGGCGAAGTGCATTTTCTTTTGCCACAAAGGCGTATAAATGATGATGGCCACGCGGAGGTTGGTAAATAATATAGGCGGCCACAGCCTCCGCTTTGTGCAAGAGGGTCTAAGATTAGTCATGTGATCATATCCACCACCACGGCAGGATTATAAATCCACGACCTCTGGTAAAGCCCCAGCCCCAGGCCTGGAAATAACCCTAGGGTTCCTTTTCCTTTATGTCCATATGACTTGCTAGTATATTCTGCAAAAGACTTACTCACATTATCTTGTGCTATTAAATGTTTATTTTTAATCCAGGGTATCGAAGAATAACCGAAAGGTAACTTGTACCTAGATTTGATCAAGGATCACTCCTTGGCCAGCTATTAAAGAAATGAAACAGCGGTGCCGAGAAATTGGCCATCTACTCCCGCGCTTTTAGGACCCCCTTAGCAACCGCCAATTCAGCATTCAAGATACTACTGCCGGCGGCCCCCAGGACCGTATTATGCACCAACAGGGTGAACTTCAAGTCCAGCACGGGACAGGGGCGGATCCGTCCCACCGTCACCGTGTTACCACCATGGGTGTCCCGATCCAACCGAGGCTGGGGACGGTCGGGCTGGGTGGCCACAACGATGGGATGTTTAGGAGCCGAATAACAGCCCAGCAATTGCGACTCGCTCTGGAAATCGGACAATACCTTATCGACTTCCGCCACGGTCGGCGGGGAGAAACTGGGATCCGTGGACCGGGCAAATTTAACGGACACGCATTCAGTGTGACCGTCCACGACGGCTACACGGTTACAAGTAGCCGACACGACGGTATTGTCCAGGGCCCGGAACCCGGAATTATCGGGCAGGACACTACCCAAGATTTTCGCCACTTCGGTTTCCATTTTGTCTTCTTCGCCGTCAATGAGCGGGATCACGTTATCCAAAATGTCCAAGGAGCTGACCCCCGGGTACCCGGCGCCGGAAATAGCCTGCATGGTGGTGACCATGACGTAGCTCAACGGGCCAAAGGCGTCCTGGAGGGCCCGCAGGACAACGACCAGACCGGTGGTGGAACAATTGGCGTTGGTGACGAGGAACCCGTACTTCAGGTTGTGCTGGGCCCGCTGGTGCTCGATAACGGTGAGGTGTTCCGGGTTGGCCGTGGGTACGATCAACGGAATGTTGGCCCCCATACGGTGGTTCTTGGCGTTGGAGAAAACGGCGATATCCGCCTTCAAGAAGGCCGATTCTATAAAGAGTCGGGCGAGGTTGGGCAAAATCACATTATATTATATAGGGCATAGACACGCAATGATTAGGGGGGATGGAATTAAGCATGTTTAACTGAGCCTGTGCTGGCCCTTGGTAATGCATTCTCACCTGCACTTTCCCCATTCAATCATAAGAATACATAAATAAATATAAATATATATATATATATAGAGAGAAAGAGAGAATCACTTACCCACATCGCCAGCGACGCTCGAGTCTAATCCAGAAAAGACCACGTCACAGTCGGCAAAGGGTTGGGGCTCGCAAGCCTGCACCACCAGCGACCCTACGGCCTTAGTGTAGGGAGCGTTCATTTTCCAGCGGACCACCTGGTCGTAGGGTTTACCAGCCGAGCGAGGCGAGGCGCCCAGAGCGTGGATGGTGAACAAGGGATGGGTTTCCAGCAGTACGATAAACCGCTGGCCGACGGTGCCGGTAGCACCCAGGATGCCAACCTTGAGTTTGCGGGCGGGTAGCACGGTGGTCATTTTTAGTTTGAGAGGTAGAACAGATAGGTGAAGAATAGACGGTGTTGTGTATGACACGCGTGTAGGGTCCGTGGTGTAAACGAGAGCAGTGAGGGTTATATAAATATAGACTAATGAGCAACTTGTAGGTTGCACGGTAAAATATATAAAGGCTAGTGGGTGAAGAAGCGTTCGGGTAGTTAGTTGGGAAAAGGATCGCGTGGATAGTATAAGTAGGTAAATAAGCTAAATAGGAGCCAAGGGGCAAGAATACAGTGGAATACGACTGGGTGATATGATAATACTCCAAGAACTGCTGTTGTAGTGGTGACTCTTCTAGTTTAATGGGGAGAAACTCCCCAGTCCAAGACTTGGTTCAGTCTGCGGGTGTAGTGTAACCACCAATCACGGAGCTATAAATCCGGCTGAAAGGGATAGGCAGTCAAATAGGACTGCTCTCTTCCTTTTCAGAGGTGACCAGCTATTGCTCATAATTAAATCCATCACTCCTCCTCCACCCCTGTAAGATAAAATCGGCCCCGTTCTTAGCCAATCCATTCCCGTATAGCCATTGTGTGCGATTAGAATGTATATATCACGTATTTTATTACCATTAAAAGATTTGAGTTAATAGACTGAGTTAAATACTATCTAGTTAGTTAGATAAATAACCATATAGAGGAGATTCGACACCGCAGAATATCATTATGGGTAGCTTGTGACTGGTGGAATTAGTAAAAAAGGCTATTTAAACCCCAAAGCATCTGACTAGGTGGCCTAATATTCCATTATAGCGAGGCCCGGGTAGCGACCATACTGCCTACATTACCAAGGAACATGAAGTGCTACAAATATTAGGACCAAGGTAGGGGATTCCTCAACATCCACCGATGGATTAAAATATACAGACATACCTTTCATTAATTGCCAGTGATAATAAACCCAAAATGGTCAAATCCAAAAAAAAGTTATAGCACCAACTATTCCCAAGTGGTCACCCACCTCAGTACTAAATTGGCTGATAAGCACTTAACTTCGCAGATCTAACGGGATACGGTGCTAACGCTTACATATGGCCACAACTGAAAATGGTTCGTAAAAAATAATTGTCATTGACAAAAAGTCACGTGATTTAATGAAATAGAATTCGGTATTAAATTTAGATGTTGCCGCTATGCTCTTTATCTTCCCCCAGTGAACCTTTTTAGCGATACCCGAAGACTATGGTTGAGTTTTGGACTTTTAACCAACGAGACACTTAATATATGGCGGAGATTCAAGACGACCGCTCAATGTATAGTACACTTGGTTAGATAGGGTTCGCTGGTTGAAACCATTTCGTTAATTTCAATGCTTACTAACTCGGCTATCGCACCATTTGCTTCGCGTATTTTAATTACCGTTACTCTATTGATTTGGCTGCAATTCAGACAGTAGGACCGGTGTGCTGATAAAATGGCATTCCTCCAGCTATACAGTGCTAATTCATACATGCCAGATTTACTTTAATCAACAAATATTGCCGCACATTACTTTGCAACGAAAATATAAGAGGAGGCAATAAAGATAATATCAAAAACATATACGGGAAGGCGAATGTAGAGGATGGAAGGACAACGTGGGACACCCATAAATTAATTATAACGGATAACTTATCATTAAAAATAAAATGGTAATCGTAGGGCCTTGCAAATACGAATAACTCTCGGAAGTGACAATGTCCAAGAGGCAAAGGCAAATAATAATGCACCAAAAAAAGGGGGGGAAGGGATAATTATATCCATAGTGGGAATTACGGGCGAGACTGGGACACTGATGCTAGCTAATAATAACGTATGCCATGAAATAATAAAACAGAGGTCAATAAAGGATGAGTGGGCCGAAAGAATAGAGCGATGGATTTGTGGATATATAAAAAGAAAGAAAAGGGCGTTGGGCAAAGAGAATAAATACCATTAAGGCCTAAACAACATTTAACTAATTATTATACCGGACAGACTACAGTATTCAATATTGAAAACCTCCTTCAAAGCATAAATACTCTTCAAATGTGAAAACAGCTGTTGTACCGAAAAGTAATGCGAATGGGACTGCTATTATATATAGTGAGGATATTAGGATTCCAAATCCACCGGGTCCTCCTGCAGTAGTTTAACCTTAAGTTCTTCACCGGAGATATCCTCCAGTAGGGCCCCGGCCCAGATATTCGAAGTATGCGCCGCCGATCCCATCAGATGTTGCCAGCTTGACGAGCGTTTCCGGTGGGTCCGCCGCGGGAATGAATTATGGGATTCGCCGCTTGATGGCCCAAATGATTCACCCGACGTGGCCGTTGAAGCACTCTTGGGGTTATGCATGGTGGCTGACTCTGGTTGGAAACCCTGGGTCGGTGTGGGTGTAGTGTCATTCGAGTCAGGTTTGGTCCCGGAAATGTTTAAATGCCGTGACAGGAAGTTCAATGGGTTGTTCAAGGGGGAGGTGACTGAGGTGGCAGCGGAGCCCCAGCCCGAACTGGTTTTCGGACCACGGTTGAAGGGGACGGGGTTGGAAAGACTACGCTGCACCCGATTGATCATCGATGCCACGGTTGGCTCATTAGTAGACTGGAGAGATTCGGCATCATTATCATCGTCATGGGCTTCCAGTGATGCATGGTAGTCGGTTCTGGACTGCGTGCCCGATGCGGAAGACTTATCCGAACCCCCCGACCGAGACTCCAAAGACGAGGGCGAGTTCTTAGCATCCTCGCTCGCAACCACACTGCCCGGTGATTCGGTGGCAGATGCTGATTCAGATGATAAGGTGCCAGTGGTTAGGTACTCGTCGCTGATATCTGATAAATCACTCTCATCTTCAGAGCCCGATTGTAACCCGGGCGAGGCAATCAATGCACTCATGACCTCTTTGGATTTCTTAAGCACACGGCCCTCTTCTTCGCGAATGGCACGATTTTGCTGCTCAAAGCGAGGGCTATTCAGTGGGACTCCTCCCCCAACCGCTTCCGGTTTCTGCTGCTGTGAATGATTAACTGTCAAAGTGGGTGACATAATAGCGTGGAACTGCAGTACCTTGGAGGATCCTAGACCGGTACCCTTATTATCGTGGGACAGTACAACGGGACTGACCCGAATTTCACCCGCCGTGTGATCCATACCACCGATGTGTTCTTCGGAGGTGGCCATATAGCCGTCCGCAGTCGCATCAGCTGTGGGCAGCAAGGAGTGTGGAGAGTTCGAGGACTCGGCAAAGGATGAGGCCAAGAGATCTTTAAGGTCAACGGTATGGACCGCCACTTCACTTTCGTCGCTTTCCGTCGATAGCTGGGTGCCAGTCGATTCAGTAGACGACGATGACATCCCAGACAGGGTACGGTGTGGTGGGGTAGGCGGAATGGACATCAGCTCCTCGGTGGAGCTCAGAGTATCCGCGCTAGCCATCGCACCATTCGAAGGAGTGGGGTTCTGATCGTCATTGACGGGCAAAGTCTCCTCTGGCAATTTGGAATCAACGGACAAAGCGGCCATTTCCTGATTGGGCATTTCGGGTGGGGTAAGGGCCCGCAGCTCGGGCGAGGTGTGCTCAGAGGCAGTCATGGATGATGGTAATGTCGCAGGCGTCGGGGTCGGTGTGTCGTTAGGACTGGCTTGGCGTTGCTGTTGTTGTCCCGTCGAGGAACGGGTACGCGAGAGTGCAGACCCAGATGCCGCGCTTGACGATACCGATGGGGCCGAACGCGCTGATGAGGATGAAGCTTGGGGCGATATAGGTTTTGCAGGCCGCTCCACCTGCTGGCGTTCCATATTTTGCACACACACACTCAAAATATCCTGGGACAGTTTAGACATGATGCCGTTGTTGGGTGCAATCGTAACCTCGAGGCACACAAGGCTCTGGTTCATTTTAACCGATGCGGCCAACGCCATCACCCCGGCCAAGTCGATTCCGGGATTATGGGACAAATTGAGGTGGGCGAGGTGACGGATCTCCGACAGAAGCTCAGCGATGACAATGGCGCCTTCATCCATAAGTCCCGTTTCTTCCACGAAAAGTGCCCGCAGGTCATGGTTGACGGTAAGCGAGCGGGCCAGGGCCTTGATACCTTTCAGTTGCGGACCGCAGATGGGATTGTGGCTGAGATCTAGCGAACGCAGGCCTTGATTATATGACAGATAGGGGGTAAAGCCGGCCAGAATTAAGGGGTCGAGTTTGTTATTGCGTAGGGCTAGGGACTCCAGGGTGTTGGGGTGGAATTGGAGCAAGCGGCCGATTTCGCAAACCCCGGCTTTGAGCTCATTGTCACTAAGATCGAGGCTAATTAAACTGGTGGACGGGAGTTGGGGACCATTCATCATGGAATTGGCGGACCCCGGCGGGGATCCAAAGTAGTCGGTTTGGCCGGAAGGGGAAGGGAGGGGCATTCCCCCGACCATATTAGCCGTAGAGTACTGGGGCTGGAGTGGGGTGAACAGGTGTGGTGGAGTGGAGTGTGCCGGTCCTGATTTGTTACCATTGATACTGGGGCCGCTGCCGGTTCCACTCCCCGATCCCCGCTGGGTGCCGTTGGACGTGTAATCGTAGGACTGGGCAATATCGTTGGGACTATCCAACACGGACGCCGAGCTGCGTTTTTCGGTGCGCTGCCGGGAGAGTGCGCCAATAAATGGCCGGGGCTGAAGTAAGGGCGCGGCCCAGGTGGTGACCGAAAATGCCGGGATGCGGTTCAGGCGTAGGGACAGATGTCGGACTTGCGAAAAATGGATAGCTAAGGCCAGCTGTTCTAAGTGGGCGGGTTTCAGCCCACAATTGTCCAACCGAAGGATTAGTAGGGAACAATGACGTAAGAATTGGGGCGGCGGGGGGGCGCCACCGGGATGGTCAGAAGGCCCAGGACAGGATGGGAAAGATTCAGTGGAAGACGAGACAGCAGAGCCACCGGACTGCATTGGAAGGGGGCCTTTCCACACGCGGGGCACCAGAACCGAGCACAAGTAGCGCACCATCTTCTTATCCATCGCGATTCCGGACAGATTTAGCGATTTAAGCCGTTTGGATTCCTTAATGTAAGTGGCCAAGTAACCCATACCCTCGGCCTTAATCCGCTTATTACGGGCCAGGCTCAGATGTTCGAGTTGATCGGCGTAAATCAGACTGTGCATAAGAATACGGAGACTTGAATCGTCCAGGGCGCAATTGTCCAATTCGAGGCGCCGAAGACCGAAACTGAGGTCCAACATTTCGGCAATGGGTGTTATGGACTGTCGGGTTAGAATTTCGCCGGTGAGGCTCAGTGAGCTGAGGGACTGTCCCCGGGAGATACGATTTAGCAGAATGGTTTCAATGCGCTGTAGGGGGAGCTCATAGAGGGCCAAACAGCTGCGGCGGTAAGCGTCCAAAACGAGCTCCAGTGGGTAGGTGGTGGGCGGGTGGGTTTGCCAAGCCCCAGACATGGACAGTTTGCTTCGGCGAGACCGCGCTCGTTTTGGCTTGGCAGTTGATCGGCCTTCAGGGAGAGTAATTTAAAGTGCCAATGTAATGAGTGAAAACATCCAATAGGCAATATGATATAACAGGTTAGTATTAGACATTAGCGTTGCCAAGACGATTTCTACAATAAGGAGCCGTGTAACGGCCACCTCTAACTATGGTGTAAATCAAGCGACTATACTGGTACATACGGGGAAATGGACGGGTAATATATAAAAATGTGGTTGATCATTCATTTGCATTTCTTAGCACTTACCATGGACGGATACATCGGCCATTGCATCAGGTTGCGGATTAGAACTGCAACGCGGGGGTAATGGTGGCAAAGGCTTATTCGCAGCGGCGATGTCACTGTCTAGCTCCCCGGTTGGTTTCGAAGAGCTATTCAGTTCAGAGAGGGGGCTGACGTGGACCGCTGGCGATGCCTTATCGGAAGCCTGGGCGGAATTGGTTGATTCGATTGAATTACCATCTTCATTCTCCGAGTCGGATAAGATTCGGTCATCGATGCCGTATTCAGTAATAATGGTAGGCAACGAAAAACGGACCCGCCGAATGGTGATGGGATTCATGGTGGTTTGGGGGTCCAGAAGATCCAGCTTGCGCAAGGCATCGGCCGACGGGGACGAAAGGGGAGGGGTGGCCAATAGGGATGTCCGCGAGAGGTTGAGGGACAGGCGTCCGGGCAGAGTAGGGGATGGAGCCGGGACTTGGAGAGCAGGTATCTGATTCGGGGCCATCATCATCAGCATTGGGTCCGGAGGCAGCGGGCCGTCTGTAGATCGGTTGGGTACCGGTGTCCGCCCATTCAAGGCTGAGGTCAGTCGATGAATACCACCGCCCCCGCTAGGCGTGGGGGTTGGCTGTAGTGAATAGCGTTTATGGGAGGCACTGGAGGTAGATGATGTCTGGGAAGGTACGTTCAGGTGGTGGGACGAATGGGAGGGAGTGGTCTTGGCATGGTTCAATGAATGGTGGCTGAGGTGGGGATGGTGCTGCCCACTAGCGTGGCTGCCACTGGCACTCTTTAACAATGACGACACGTTGGCCAGGGGTGACCGTTTAAAGCCCAGCTTGGCAAAAGCCCCTCGAGGGGACGGCGGGGAAACGGGGGTAGGGTTGCCCAGGGAGGGGGTAGCATACTGTTGCTGGGGGTTACCGTGCTGGGCCAGAGTGGAGCCCAGAATGTCGTTCCATTCGGGCTGGTCCGGGGACTGGGATGAGGTTGAAGGGCCGTGGGAAGCGGGCCCGGCCGAATGGTGGCTGCTGTTGCCGAGGGGGAGGATTTTAGTTTGGAGGCGTTTCCAAACGGACGGCGAAGTTTGTAGGGTAGGGGCCTTAAGAATGCCCCTCGAGGGCTGATGGGGTTGGTGCGATTGAGACATGGACGGCACTCGCCAACGGAAAGTGGCTAAAGCGGGGGACCACTTGGCGGGGACTGGGAGAAGAAAAAGTGGATACACAGGTATGTGTATATATGCGTGGGTTCAGCAAAAGCAGGGTAAGTGGAGGAGCCAATGTAGGAGGAGAGCCCCGAACGACAGGGAATGGCAGGCGGAGGGTCTTTTAAATAAAAATTAAGGAAGGAATCAATCTCAGGTAGAGTTTGGAAAGGGGAAGAAGGTGCACATGACTAAGCCTGACAACGTGGAATAACGTAGCCAAGGACGAAGCCAACTGGAGCAGAAGGGCCTGGAAAATGTTCGGACACTTATAAAAAGAGACACGTAACCTACTTGTGACACCCGAGGGGAAATGTACGAGGGCCGTGCCCAAGGTTGGCCAAAGCCGAGCGCCGCAGACAAAAGAGGGGTGACGACGAAGAGGGGCGGGTGTGGCCGAGAAAACGAGGCTAGGCGGGCAAAGGTTCGTCAATATCAAATGCGAATGGCCATAGGTTTATATAAGGAATTAAGAAGATAGGTTTAAAAACGCCAAGGAAAGAAGGAAAGAGTATGGAAAGTGGGATGGGTTCAGAAGGGCGCCAATATCAAGATGAGTATAGCATACAGAGGAAAAAACGGAATGTGTGTGGGTGTATGCTAGGGTAAGGTCTCAGCCCAATAATAGTAGCTGTTTGTCCCGAGGCCTTTTCTTCTCCTTCCTACTATTATGCGCTTAGTAAATAGTATGCGCGAATAATGAATGGCAGCGGAAAGGCGCGCTACTACTATAAGAGCGAAGTGGATCCTTCTGGCCAAGCCGTTTTTTGCCAAAGCCCTTTTATACACACACACAACATAGATGGTCGGCTTAATAGGAGGATTTTTCATTACGCCGTGTTTATTTTATTTATTTGACAGTGGTGGCGGGAATCTGGCTCACATCTAATATATACAATCGAGCTTCAGTCGCTTTCCATCGGAAATATAAATAGGTTGCTGGTACATACATCTAACCCCCTATGGTGCACAGTCTGCATGACGGTTGACTATGAGTGAGGTAATTGTGCCATTTTCAAGTACGCTCTAGTAAACAAGGGTTGCTAGCGGGACAGGCGAGGGAAAATCGGACCAGTAGGCGCCCCTTTCTTTGGCCTCCGGATCGGCGGTATGTCTACGACGACAAAAACCACAACAACCATACAGGATCCTTTAGCGTTACTCGAATATATCGAGGTAATTCCTCCATTGAAAGAGTGGCGGCGGTCTCTGCAAGGCCACCCACCCACTCACTATTAGCCAAGCTCGAAACGCACCAGCTGATGTCCAGACCGGGCGTCTGTTAGGACAGGCGGTGGAATATGGTATTGTATATCTAATATGGCTCCTTTTTGGCATGCGGAGTAGTAAAGGTCAGCAGCAGCCATCCTGACTAACCGTACGACTTCGCCCCTCCGAAACGCCTAATGGATTTTGGGTGGAAGAGGGGGAGGAGTATATTCAATAGGGCCGACTGAATGGACTAATTAAAGAATACAATCCCATCTCCCAAAGTACAGATTAGTATGGGAAATAAATCCTACTGGGAAGGTCCTCTCTCCCAGTGTGAAATATTGTCAGTTAAGCAATCGTCCCTCCCCTCTTCATTCCCACTTGACCCTTTCCATATGGGAGTAATTCAACAAGGCTGTATAACAAAAAATCCATTTGATAAGGCAAATACTACTGGTTGAAAATAAACATACCACCGATTTCCCCATACGCATAACAGTTAAAACCCTATACAACCGAGCTGAACTTCACCCATATCTATTATATTCCACTTTTCTATTATATGTATTATTCCCCACAAGACAAGATACCCCCATATTGCCCAAGCCATTTCCAACCCCCTTTCCCTTTAGTAGCCGCTTCTTGATTCCATTGTTTCAACCTCAACCAGCCCATCATGGCCACTCCCACAACCCCTCTACGCCCTCGTGCCCCGAGTCCGCTGTTACCCCCGACTACCCCCGTTCCCGCCGTTAAATTTGCCAATTTGCCCTCTGCCGGCACCGTGCCCCCTAAACGTTTTGCCGCGAGTGCTCACCACCCGCCGGTCATCTCCACCGCGTTGGTGGCCGGCCCCGAGCAGCGGTTATACGCCCTGGGGGCCGTCGGCCTGGTCCAAGCCTATAAGCTATGCGTGGCCTTCAGCGAATTCCTTTCATTGGGAACCTCCCATTTCCGACCCCTTTTCTACCTCTGGGTCTTTACTGACCTGGCCCTGATTGCCACCGTATGGCGCTTGCGCATCCCCTGGCTCCAATTTCCGGACCACTGGTACTTAGTTTTGGCAGGCGTTCTAGTGTACCTAGACGCCCGGTGGTTCCTTTAAATCGTCCACTACCTTCTCAATAAGGCCAGCGTGGTGTATTGCAATATAGTCCCAATGCTGCTATATTTTAACCAACCCGACTCGCCTTTTGAATGGGCTAATTTCATGGTTGAAGTACCACCACCACCACCTTAGAATAGGAGGAGTGTCGCTTTTTTGTTAATATTTGAATAACTTGACCCCTTTAATATATGCACATATTACGTATACGGCCTTATTACATGGTTGTAATTGTATAGATATATGCCCTAGCAATTTGTTACAACCACTCAGAAGTTCCTTGCTATGCTTGTAAAAATCATTCAAAATTATATCCAGACCAAGTCTTGCATAGGGTGTGGGGCTATATTTCGGTAATCCATCGGATTGGATGCACATTACTTATACATTAATAAACTACCACGGCTTCCATCCATTGCCAGATATAGATCAGTAGTAATTTAGGATATTTGTTTGCCTTTTTTATTTTTCAAGTTTTAGGTCGATACTCAATAAATAGACATGTTTCTTAATAATAGTTAAGTGGGACAGGCGGTATAGGTTTCTTTCAAGGACTGGTTTGATACACGGGATATTCACAGTTACCAGGTCCTATTATATCAAAACCAATCAAAATATTTGCCTACCAAAAATGCCACACTGACCAGTATATGTCATTAAATCTGGTGTTTTTGATGTAAGTATAGCCATTTCAGCCAAAATTTTAAGGAATTTCCTTTGCAATAGACAAATGCATTCTTCCACTACCACCAAGAGTATCCATATCGCCCCAGAGGCATTGTCATACATAAAAAAATCTAACCCAATTGCCTTATCATTGCTCATTATCCTATGCTCAGTCTGAAACATCTATATGTCCATTTATTTATCAATAATCCATCAAACAAAACGGCTAATGTAAATAGGAGGTATTCTCACATCGAAAACAATTATATATGCAATTTTATTATATAAAGACATATTTAATATTTACATTTAACCTGCTCACTGGAAGGCACCACCTTGTTTTGGTTCAATTGGTGGCCGGTGCTATTGGTCTACCCCCATCCGCAGTACCACAGAAGGTGAACTGTACACTATTGTGTAGGTGACCATGTTGGAAGAAAATGCCCCAAAAGCAACCATTGGATGGGGGGAAGAGATAATGGGGAGGAATATAAGGGAAAGAGTGGGTGAGAAAGTGGTGAGGGATGGTGTTGGTGTTGTAATATCTGAATGGTTAACCATATTTGTTGGTTTTTTGAACAGGGCTTCAGTACATTATTTATACAGAACTTAACCAATGGTATTATTAAGCAAGTGCTGGATAGGGCGACACTACTACTCCCATCGAAGTAAACTACAGTTCTAGTTCTATTACATTAATTTTTTGGGGAAACAATGACTTAATTGTTAATGGATATTAGGAATGGGACCAGGAGCCATGGTCATAGTCATTCCCATGCATTCCATTTGTTGGCAATTCAGATTATGACATGGAAGTCATCAATAAGCCATTTGGTATTCAAACTGGACACTGGGGTATACTTAGGTACAATGTATCGAAACTATAGCCTAATCCCCTACTTATGGCACCCAATCCCAAGACTTGGCCATAGTCAAGGGTTCTTGGCAGGAAGTATTTTTAATAGAAAACTTGCTATTTACGGTGACTATACAGAAAAGTGCCCAACAATGCTAGGTCTATTTTTACACAGAAAATAATCAGCTTGCTGAAGAACACTGGACCCTGAGGTGGAACCCACTGCATAGCACATTTGGGGAGGTGGTTCCCTGTTAGTCATCACAATGTACTACCTATGGATCCAGTATTGACATGGCCACTCCCCTAATGGGGATGGTGAAGCCTTCTGACCTTCAGTGATGGATTATAGCTGTAGATGGTTTGGGAACTGCTGATAATCACCTCAGTGTAATTGTAGCAGACTATGCAAATTAAGTTAGTATTCATTTATTTTAGGATTTTGGCCCCTGTAGTAGTTGGGGTAGGGTTTTGGTAAGATGGAATGGTGTATGGCCCAGTGACTGTATCCCACTTTCATAAACCAGATTATAGGTGTCACCTAGGTTAACCACTCTTAGTCCATCAAGAGTCCTGAGGATAGGCTTCTAATGGTAGGTGGGGCTTAGACTCAGCCAAGTGGGCTACTAGCATCAGGTATAGGGCACCATACTAACCAATAAAGGCTTAGGCAATCAGTTATGCAAGGAATATGCAGCAGGCACACTTACTGGTCAGTATAAGGGGGTGAGCATATATAGAGTTTATTGAGGTAAACAGGGGGATAAGAATAAGCTAAGGAATCTAACTGGTCTCAGTGGGGGCCAGTTATATATATAAGGGGGATTACTCCAGAGGGAGGTCCCTAAAGGAAGATACTACTAAGACTACTGATGGGATAAATGGCTAACTGGTCAGGTGCAAGGATATGGAAGACTCTACTGGGAACTGGAAGAGTTATTAGATTGGCCCAGGAGTGATTACTGGGAACCCCAGAGTCTGGAAAGGGAATGATTATATCATATAGGATGCTCCCATAGTACTGGGGTGACTAGGGGAAGGTTAATATGGTGCTATAAGGCCTAATAAGGTTAGTTGATTATTATGTCTGGATTAAGCTGGATTAGAAGGGCTGACAATAGGCTAGTATCCTGGATTAGGATTTGCACTATATTATAGCTGTCTTCTTCCTTCATAACAGTGCTATCACTACTGGGTTATAGTTATAGTTTGGTGGCCATCTTTAATTGTACAAAATTATTAACCCCTTGCTGTACCACTGATTCTCCAACTTTTTGGGCTTTAGGATGCTTGTGAGTATGCTGTTTAAGTGGCAGTTGGACATTTATGAAATTATAAGGTCGGTTTACAAGAAAACAATCTCACAATGTAATTGGGATTAAAGCTAGTATGGAACAATTGTGCCTAAATTCCTGGATGACTCTTTTATAGCTGGGAAGAATACATGTCCCATCAATCAGCTTTTTCGTTACACAGCCAGATGGCTCCTTTCCCAAATACACGCAGGAAAGCCAATGGGTGTGATGGTTGATTTTTTTGGGAATTAAGGCCCGACTTATTCCGCGGGCCTGGTATGTTAGGACCAGGCCGAGCTATTTCCATTTATACGCCCATTTATGTTTATTAAATATATTTTCTTCCATCTCCATGGCTGAACTTGACGACTACATCGCCTCTCCCCCGACCGTAGCGACGAAATGCGACATTGTGCATTGCGGCCAGGTGGGCCTCGTATGGAATGAGAAAGGTACTTTACCAGACTTGCCGGACCAGTTTACCCGCTTTTCATTAGGGCCGGCCGCATTGGCCGGGCTGGAATCACCGCATTTCTAATCCAGGCCCTCAACTCACATCATTCCCCCCTCCTTGCCCTCATTCCTTTCATTTTCTAGATGTCGAAACCCTCAAAACGAAATACCGCATGGTTGGGAGCCATATAAGCAACGTTACTGAACAGGCCATGTCCAATAATGGCTGTTCTCTCCCCTGGATTCTGAGTGCCGAGGAAGTAACCCTTTTACTTCAGATAGGTAAAATCCCCAATATATGCTGGTTCTTTATAATATGCAGCGTTCCCGAAGAGTTACGCACCCGGTCTTTAATAGTCGGTAATGGGCCACTCAATTTCCATCCTGATTTCTACTCTTGTCGAGATACGCCCCTTCTAAATCAGCAGGTCCCCAATGCACCTGATGCTCGTGGTTCTTCAAATTATTTACTGTTCACTATTCAATAGATGCCATCCAGCTAGTATCGGGATTCGAGGAGGAGGACGCCTTGATTGAAGGGGATTCCGAAGATTCCAGTTGGAATTACCCCACAACACCCCTCGAAACTATGCGTTTCCGACTGTTCGAAGACCTCTGGAGGCGGGGCTATTATCTTACCCCTGGCATTAAATTCGGGGGCGAGTTTCTGGTCTACTTAGGGGATCCGCAAACTCACCATTCGCGTTTCATCACCACCTTGCTAGAGTCGGCCGAGCAAACCATCAACCCGGTTCAACTAGTGGCCCTTAGCCGTCTGGGAACAGGGGTCACCAAATCCCGCTTACTAAGTGTTTATTCAAGTTTGACCCAGAGCTTTGAGTATATCACTGTGAATTGGTCCTCGCTCAGTTAATCACCATTATGCAAGAAGAAGAAAAAATATATATGGAACTGGGAGGAAGAAATCCTCCCCTGTCTTTATGTACCATTAAACCCGTGCTTCTGACCATTGTTTTTCGAAATCCCGACGGATATCCAGGGCAGTCTGGTACAGCGAGAGGTCAAGGCCATCGGCACAACGAGCAATCCGGGCCCGTACGATAGGAGTGCACTTCTGACTCGATTGGCGGAGCATATCGGGCAGGTTCGACTTATCCTGAATCGCCGTAGGCAACGAAATCACCAGTGAAATGTAATTAAAGATTGGCATGAGTTATCGTGGATAATTTTACCCAAGTCCAATTAGGTTGGCTAATTTTATTTTAGTGGGTGGCGGTGGACTTAATAAGGACAGTATTGCCCCAAATCTTGTAGTGATAGGTTTAATCCCCTCACAGTGAAAACTACTCACCTCGAGTTCTTCGACATCGCCAATGAGCATCAGTGTGGAACCTAAATGGTAACCGAAGTTGCCCAACAGCTTGGTATCAATAATCAGCCGACTGACTTGTTCAACTACTGCAATATCGTGGGTCATATCGTAATGATTTAGCCTGTAAAACAGTGATGGATCGAGTAATCTGATAATCAGTTAGCCTTCTTTACAAGTCGCCAGCTCTATTACATCACTCTAATATCATTTGATCAGAGTGCGCTTATCTGAACATATCTACCAGTCTTTATTGTACGGAATACTGTTTTATATAGCTTACAGGCCCACTACTCGAATCGTCTTGCCGACCCATTGGGAAGGATTCTGAGCCACCTCGCTGATGAGCGCGATTTCGCCGTGGGTTAATGACATGAATAGACAGTTGAGTGAAAAGAAATGGGCGAGAGTATAACTAGCTGGCGCTTGGAAGGCTTTATGGATAAATATAAAAAGAGACTGGCTAGGAAATGGATCTATTCGGAGATGAGCCCAAGGCAAAAGTTCAATGTGCTATGCATACAGGCACTGGTTTTTATGGCGCCTAAGCAAATCTGACTCTGCTTTTACAGTTGGACAGTGCGCGTTTCTCTGATTCCATGAATGAGCGACACCGCCCTTCAGGTATTGTAAACAAAGACCAGCTGAGTTATAGCGTCCCGGTTTAACACTCTTGTTTTTGATACATTTAACTCATTCTTTGAGCAGACTCATACGGTCCCTCTTCCGCGCAGCTTGTCTATTTCTAACTTCTTCTTTTATAAGGGAATTGTCCACCCTGTTCATTTACCAACCGATGCATTTTCTATATAAGCCGGTTTGCCAGGGGTCACAAAGTGTCCAGCCCTGATGCCGTGAACACAACTCCCCTTCCCCTGGGTGGCCTTCATACACTGCTAGGTTGGTTTCAGGAACTGTCAAATCCCACCCAGGGCAGGTTAGCGTGCGTTGGTTTCAAAAGTGACTAGCTTTTGTCGTATAAACGGAGCGTCTATGCCCGTTTGAGCCCCGACGGAGAGTACCGGTTTCAACCTAGCCCGAATGGATTCCCCATCACCTATTTCAGTTGCTTTGCCCATTTCCCTAAACTATCGGTCGTTAATTGTACATATTATTACACAGTGCAATTGCCGGACAGCCATGGCTCGTCTTCAAATTTGATTCCCTTTCTTGCATTCGCTCTACACAACTGGCATAGACCGTGTCCCTCCCTCGACCACAAGGTTTATCAACACCACTCACCCTGCATGTCGTATTATTTCCTGTCAACTCATCGGCCTTGGTTTCCCCACTCCCTCCTAACCCCGGCCTCACCAACCTTGCGGGTATTGCCCATTTAAATTACCATATTCCGGTTTCGCCGAAAGCCCCGTGCCAATGGGGGCCATACGCGGTGTATTAGTCGGTTCCTCACTCAGCCACGGCCAATTAAGAGCCACCTATTACGTCGGATTAATCGTTTCGTGTATTTCGGTCGCAGGAAGTCTACTCATTATTTGTATTTATTTATTGGGTCGCTGGGTCTCCCCGCACTCCGTCCAGCGCACTACCCTCCATTTACTGGTGATTAAAAGTGCGGCCGACGCCCTCACCAGTACCCTGTTAATTGTCAATTATCACGTGGAGAGTGACGTTGGTTGCAGCGTTTCGTTCACCTTTCTGGTCTGGTTCTTACTCTTCTCCGTCGCTTTACAGACCGTCATTGGTCTGAATGTGTTCTTTGTGTTCGTTATGCGCAAGACGTTCTCCCGGCGGGTAGGCCAGCTCACCGTCATTGGCCTATTCCTGTTCACTTTGATCATCAGTATTATACCCCTAGCCGCGCATCGCTACGGCTTGAATGAGTACTACAACTTCTGCTCCTTCGTCCCATCATTTTCGGACGGGTTTTTGCCTTGGGCCTGGGTCGGCTACATTGGTTGGGCCATTTTAGCCTGGATCATTCTCATCGTTTGCGAAGCCGCCGTAATTTACAAACTAGTCCAAAGTCGCTGGGCCGTGCGCCATAACATCAAAGTCAGCGAAACCATGAACGATTTACCGGGCGTATCGCATTACAATATGGCCCAGCAACGTCATACGGCCCGCATCATCCGCCACTCCATTATCCGTATTCTCCTCTACTGCCTGGTCCCTATGCTCACCACCCTTTGCCCCGTTTGGAATTTCTTGGTCGCCTATTATGTCCACCCGCATTCCTTCGCCCTCGTCATGCTACTTTCACTACTTACTCCCCTCCAGGGGGTCTTGAACGCCGCTATTTTTATTACTGAACCCGCTGTAACGTCGGTCATGCGGGCTACCCGCCATCGACTGATCAGTCGATGCTTACTGAGTCAAGGCGAGCGGGCGGGTGGGCTCGAGGATCGACTGGGACTCGACGGAACCACCGCTACGAATACGACCACGGGCTCGGTGCCCAGCGATCGAGTTCCATATGACCACCGCCGGGCGGCGGCCCACGCTAATAAGCACCTACTATCCAATTGGTGGTGGCGGGCGTGGTACCGCTTCTGCCTCACCCTGCTGTGCTACCACCCCGCTAGCCGAGGCCGGTATCCCCCCTATCCCGGTAGTAATTACACCCGCAGCACCTACCGGAGTGGTCCTATATCGATGGATCAGGTATCCTTTATATCGGAAGGGGGAACTAGTCGATCACTCACGGTACCCACTACCCATGCCGATCACACTGATGGCAGGGCCACGGTCGTGTTTGCCACGCCTTCTCACCCACGTTCCGTTACTAATGGTAATGTCGCTGCCTCCTCGTCCTCCCACCAGCGTGGACCCCGGCCCCATCGTGCCAACCTCATTGACCGGGCCCTATTCTACCAACAGCACCACCTTCGTTCCAGTACTTACTTAAGTCCGCCACCGAGTCTACAGAGCCGCCCCTCGGTGACCCAATATATCGCACGTCACCACAATCACGCTCGGCAAATCTCGGATATTTCGGTTCGGACCTTCCGACCTAGCATCTTTCCGGAAGAGGGTACTTTTAATTGGGAAAATGAACAGGCCTGGCCAACTGCTGATGAATTTCGTCGGACTTCGACGCACTCCCTACACCGATCAGCTAGTGATCCGGCTCACTCACGCAATGCTTCGGTGCTTTCGGTGTATTTACGCAATCTGGAAACTATGTAATATTGGTTAACAGTTGGGTGAGGGGGGGGGGCTCTTGGAGTGGCGGCCCGAATAAGATTTCTGTGCCGTTGTTGTTGTTTTACTGGTTAATGACAACATCATAATATGAACCTTTTGGTATATCCTGGCATTCTTTTGTACAATACCTTTGCGCCTTTGGATACCATTTCTCTATACAACATTAATTTAACTGTAAATAAACCGGATATTATTTTTCTCTAACAAACACCCGCGTAGATTGAAGTTCCAATTTCTTTGCAAATCACGTTATTATGTACACGCCTGTGTTGTATGTTCTTCCGTCAGACTAGTAGTGAAAAAACAAGTTCTGATGAGAGAGCCTTAGCGACAATTGACCAGTCAACTGGCAGAGAAATGGACGTACTTCCAATATTCACAAATGGTTTAGCAAGGGGATTAATTAGCATTTATTTATAAGAAATGCAAGTATAAAAAACGACAACAAAATAACAGTCGGTTAAACAAATCTAGGCCAACGAGCAGGGAATTTTCCGAAATGACAATTTTATAAGTATATAAATAATCATAAAATCGGATAGGTGAGAGTCTATGGGGACCGATGGGGGGATCAACCGAAAATAAGGCAGGTGGTGTACAAACGCAGGGGCGGAGCAGAGGAAAGGTGGTGGTAGGATGGGGTAGGATTAGGTTGGGTGGGGAGCGGGTGCAGAAGGAGGGGGGAGGATTAGGACGGGAAGTAGCGTATTAGTACGGGTGGTTTTTATTTTTTATTTTATTTTTAATCCTCCGGGTGACTTTCATTCGAAGGCGAGTTGAGGTGACGATTCGCCGGCGTGCGCAGGTAAACGTCCAACCGTAGCAGGTACTCCGAGGCCCCACATGCCACCAGACCCGTACGCAGATTATTAATGAGTTTCGCGTCGGGAGGGCAGCGTTCGCGGGGCATCGTTTCAGTCAATACTTGCCAGGCCAAATCCGGCTGGTCCTTGGCGCAATAGTATTCAATCAACGACGTGAAATTATTCGTATTGAATACGCTGTGCTGCGCCGCCAGAAACGTTAGGACTTGTTCGAGGCTAGGCGCGGGGACGTAACGGCAGGTGTCGATAAGGACGGAGGTGATGGCCTGATCCAGGGCCACTTGGCCGGAGGCGAGGAGGTTCCAGTAGGCGAGGACAGGGCTGACCTCGGCGGTTCGGGAAAACCCGGCGAGGAGGGCGGCAAACACATAGGCGGCGTGTTCCCGTTTCCGGAGGAACCGCTGGCGGAACATCGTGTCCATTAGGTTGAGATTACGGACGTTGTTCGAGGCGGTAAAGGCCTGGATTAAAGTAACAGCATGGTAGAAACGGATATCGAATTCGGGGCGGTCGTGCAGGGAAGTAAGGAGGGCGACTGATTCGTCGGTTCGACCCAACTGTTCAAAAGACTGAAGCACATTCACGTAGGCCACGGCCGGTAGTAGGGCCCCATTTTTTGTCAGCCGGTGCTGGTAAATTCGGTACCGCTCACAGACCAGGGTGTAGTCGGTTCGCATAAAGGCATCGGCGATCATGACCGCCACCACCACCCCGTCCGGCCCACCGGTCTGATCCTCGAACCGTTGGATCATTTGGTCCGCCCGCTGGTGTAGGCCCAACCGGCTGAATTCAAAGAGGAATTTGGTTTGGACCTTAACATTGTCTCGCAGGGGGCTCGCCGTGAAGTGATTAAAGATGGTCTCGAGCAAGGCGATATCCTGCCGCTGGCTGAGGGCCCCGATGATGGCGAAGTAGGTCTTTTCAGTGGGTTGGAGTCCCTTGGTGATCATTTCCCGGAATATGAGCATGGCCCGCCGGGGTTGGTCGAAAATAATGAAAGCACGAATGATAATGGCATAGTTGTAGACGTTCAGGGCAATTCCGCAGCGGGTCATCTCCTCATAGAGCAAGAAAAAGGTCTGCTCTTTCCGAAACTTGGCGCACTTGTCGAGAAGTCCACCAACAATGGTTTGGTCCAGGACGAGGGGGTTTTCGGGGAGCTGTTGGAGGCGCCGGAGGAGGGAATACGCTTGGTCAATATAACCCAGCAGGCCTAGGGCCTCGAGGATCCGCCGCTGGTTGAGGGGGGTCAGTTCTTCAATACGGGGCTCCAGCCGTAGATACATAACGGACACCAGTGAGGGCTGTTCGTCCCGGGCCAGGGCGCTTAGAAGAATGACCTGGGAGGCCGGGTTGAGCTGAATCCTATGGGTGCCAATGTAGTGGTATATATCGGGTGCGGCGGTGTAGCGTCGGAGACGGTGGCACAGCGCAACGATCATAAAAATCTCGTAACCACCGATCATGGGCACCGGGGGTTTGATTCGCCAAAGAAGCCGCAGGGCCAGGTCGAGGGTGGATAAGGGCATCAGCGAGTGTATGACCAGCCGTATCGAGTCTAGACTGGCAGTGGGAAGGGCATCTAGAAAAGCGGGGAACAGAGTCTCCACCTGGGCCCGATTCATCGCCTGGGACGCCTTCGCGATGGACTGGGCTATGGTCAGGGCTTTGGTGAGCTGATTCGGATTCGGGGTGGGCAAGGTCCAGCCACGACCTGTTTTAGGGGTTTCTGATCTAGATGGAGGGAAAAAGGGTTTGGGGGTTGGACGGGGCATGGGTGCAAAGGGAGGTGATGGGGGTTTTGGAGAGAGGGTGTCACCAACAGACGGCGGCGGCTGTATTATTTCCGGGACAGCTATGGTTTCGGCCATCCCTTCAGTCGCGGAGGGTGGTGGTTTTGGCAGGGTTTTTGGTGCGGCCTTGGATTTAGTCGATGGTTTGGTATCGCTTGGGGCAACTCGGTTTTCTAGCTTACTATCATCTTCAGCTAAGAGGCGTACATTATATACAGGATCGGGAGTGGGAATCCTCTCCCAGGCGGGGGTATCATCCAGGGCCGGGGCCGTCGGATCTAGCAACTCCGGCGGAATCGGGATATTGCCCCGTAACGTCATAACGGGGACACCGAATGCCATATCCGGGCGGCTGTCCGGCCTTTGGACTTTACGTTCGGAGGCGGGGAGGGCGATTTCCGCCTGTCTGATGATTTTATCGGGGATGGGTTTCCTAAACCAAATGGGGATATCGTCCGGAAGGGACAGTTCGGTAATGCCGTCTAACCCGTCTTGATTGGGGTCTCGCTCGAGGTATTTTAAATGGGGTGGTTTGGCCTTCTTCTTTTTACGCGGGCCCTTTTTAGACTTGGTGTTCGATGTGGCCTCGGCCACCGGGTCGGCGATAGGATAACGTTCCCAGACAGGGATATCATCCGCGGGCTCGGAGGTGAATACGATATTTGGGGGTATTTTGGGTTCGGGGTTGGCCGAGAAACCGGAATCCGCGGGAGTTTCCCTGGAGGTGTGGGGAGATCGGTGACCGTCGGCGTTGGGAAGTTTGGCGGATTTTGGTCGAGCTCGGGAGGTGGATTTTAAACGTACTATAGGGGTGATCAGCGAACGGGGTGGGCCAAACGAGTCGGAGCACTGGACAAGTACCCATGTGCAAGTCCGCATGGGAAGGCGATCAGTTATCCGGCGCCATGGGGTTATTCCGGGGGGCGACATTGAGCCACGCCGATCAGTGTAGGGGAGTGCGTGTCGGTGACCCACGCTTGCTCGCTAGCCTGACCAGTGATGTGGGGTCAACTCCGAGGCGCAGGGTGCGGGTATGCCGAAGTAGATTGGGATATAAAGAGCAGGGGACGAGAGCGCTGAATGGGCGTAATGAAACGATGGCGGCTCACCGCTGAATATTAATAGAGTGAATCAGGGTGGAGAGGGGGTTATTTTATAAGGTCGCGGGCTCCAAGTTAACTGTGGGATTCAAAGTCGTGGGCGGGGGGGATAAGTTGGCTGATTCAGCGGGTGCGAACATAGCGGAGGTGCATTCCCGATTGGCAGCTCGAACAGAATAAATAATGCAAGTTAAAGGAATGGATAACCGGGGCTTGAATCTACAACAAGTGCGTGAGGTGATCAGTAGGCGAATGGATCAGCAAACTGCGATGTAGTCTGGGGCACTACAGAGAGCCGGAGGAGCTTAGTGGTGTAGGCTGGGCACTTGGATACCGAAATTTTTCAATGTTTCGCTGTACCTGCACTAAAGGATCAGCCTCATTACCTGCAAATAGGAAATTCGGTATTACGGGTAAATTATGCGAGATATGAGAAGACTCATGCTGCGTCCTTTCAGGACCTCTAACGCTAAAATCAATTAAGAACTGTCATTGACATTTCAACAGGCCCGACAATGAACATATTTTAATTTGATTTTTGTGATGGGGATCTTCGGCACCTTGGGTAATGAATATGTAAGTACATATATTCTAATCAACAACGTCAGTAAAAGTCAGCGTCGATATCCTGGTAACAAAGCTGTACTCTACTGACATACATTTATTATTAGCAGAGATTTTTATAAAATGGGAGTACTGTCGATTCTGATTTATTGTGGGAAGCCAAGGGGGCACATCCATAGACTGTTGCAAGTGATATTATAGCTCCAAAGAAAAGGATCAGGGCGGCAAAGTCAGTTTAGAGTCCACAATGGCCCGGGCCAATGTATTAAATGCTTCGTTCGTTAAGTCCTGCGGCCGTAAATTACCGTCCATCTGGCACTGATCCAGCACGGCGGGGGCCTCGGAGTCTAAATTCTTCATGATCCGACGGAGCGTTTTCCGCCGGGAACTAAATAGAAACCGACTGACATGTTCCAGCTCGGGAAAGGTCACTTTCAAGAGGGATTCCCGGAGGGGTACTAGATGCACCACCGCCGCATCCACTTTTGGGCGCGGTACGAAGCTATCGGCGGGCACGCGGTAGACCAGATTGGTGTGGCATAGACTCTGAGCGGCTACCGAGAGGCGGCCCCGCGGCGAAGTGGACACGGGGGCCACAATTCGCTCCGCCACTTCCTTCTGAAACATAAGCGTCATGGAAGTTTCGAAGGACGCGAAGATCCCCGTTCGGGCCGAGAGGCCGCCCAGCCACTGGGCTAGTAATGGAGTAGCCACGCTGAAGGGCAAATTGCCCAAAATATGAACCTGCTTAATCTTGGTTTGGGGTATGGTCAGACCCAGCGCCTTTAAAATATCGTCATGCTGCACGGTCAACATATCGCCCTGAATCACCTTTAGCCTCGAATCGGACGCATCGGCGAGCTGCGAAAGAGTCGGTAGAAACCGTGAATCCTTCTCCACGGCGACCATGTTCTCGATACCCAGGTCCAGCAAAGATCGCGTAAGTAGACCAGGGCCCGGTCCAACTTCGACAATTACCGACTCGGAGGGGCCAATGTCTGCACATCTAGCGATTTTGTCTGATAGGGTGTACAAAATAATATAGGATATTATGAGGCAAGTGTGAGTAACCCGGCCTAGGGGTGTTTAAATTCCCTGAGATCAAATTCAGTCTAGAATTCGTTTAATCATGGGGGTTTTAATGCAAGTGCCATCTAGATTGCCTTGCATCTATAATACCACCTTCGGAATTGAATTTATTTACCTGTAATGTTTTTGTCCAGAATAAAGTTTTGACTTAGCTGCGACTGGGCCGAGAGCCCGTAAAGCTTGATAAGGTCGCGGACAGCCGGTAACCGGGGCAAAGGTCGAACACCCATGGTGAAAATACACTGTCGAAGGGAACGGAACTAACGAGGGAGGGAAATGGGGTAGTGGGTGGGGTCTTGGTCTGAATGTCTAATAACAGGAGTAGCCAATGCAGGTATAAGGTCCGAGTATAAGGGTGCAATGGCATGAAGTAGAGGCGAATTCCGCAAAGTTCTTTTTTTTTTGTTGTAATGTGATGTGCTTAGAATGTTGTATGCCCACTGACACGATTCTCGGCTAGATCGTCCGGGCCGCTACTCCCAGGCAGTAGCAGCCCAACCCTTCACATAATCCATTGGGTGCCAGGACAGCCAATAGGCGGATTGTATACGGGGAACCCATTGAACGACAAACAGGCCTAGCCGCTGCCTTCAAGTCGAATTCATGGCCTCCACTTTACCATTGCGCGCCGTTAATTCTTGACTTTGTATCGTTTGTTTATTACCCCACTCAACGACACGACTTGCTCGTCCTTTGGCTTCTGTTAACCACACTACCGAGTCGCTGTAAGGCCACCGGGGCCTATTTAGACTTCTCCCATTGTTCTGCCGAAAATACCCCATGCTAGGCGCCACTCGGTTTCTGCGCATTTCACGTCCGGTTGGCGACCTGGGTCTCCGGAAGGGCTTCGTCAATTTGGGTCGGGCCCGGCTGTGGACCAGTGCCGATATTCGACTTCGTTTCCTGGACTATTTCCAGAAACAAAATCATGCCGTCTTGCCCAGCTCACCCCTAGTCCCACAGTCAAGCGACCAGTCGTTGCTTTTTACAAATGCGGGTAAGCTTCATTACACTGAGCTCCATATCCCCATGTCTGGAAATCCACTCTACTAATCATTGGATATGATGACACGCTAATAATGCCTCCCCCGAATCCCTTCCGTTCGAATATTCACCATAAACCATTCAATTACTTTGTGACTCCAGGCATGGTTCAATTCAAGAAATACTTTCTCGATCCTCAGACGGCCCCGTATAAGCAGGTCACGACTGTACAAAAGTGCATGCGAGCTGGTGGTAAGTTCTGGCCCCCAATGGCTATACTGACCATTACATTGGACATATGATCCGTGGTACGCGCTACCCCGGGTGTGGGTTAAACACCGCCTCCAGAAAGTATCACTCGGTTATTAATCAATTACATAGGGCTAGAGGCTGGCCATCTTGGGCAACTATAGGAAAGCATAACGATCTAGACAATGTAGGCCATACGCCCCGTCACCATACGTTTTTTGAAATGTTGGGTAACTTCTCCTTCGGCGGATATAACAAGGAGCAGGCCATTACGGACGCCTGGAACTTCCTGATCCAGGAACTCCAACTACCGCCTGGTCGCCTTCGAGTATCGTAAGTGGTAGAAAACATTTATTACACCTTCGCATCAATTTATTTTCCCAATTCGAACCTGTCACTTCCCCTACAATAGTATAATTTACCTACAGACCTATACACTTGATCTAACACCCCTTTACAATGATTTGTTAGCTATCCCCCCTCTTCAGTGTTCTCGAGTCCGACCAAGAGAGCTTCGATATTTGGCACCGGGTCATTGGTTTACCCGTTGACCGAATCGATCGTCTCGGCACGGATGATAATTTCTGGGCCATGGGCCATGGTGAAGGTCCTTGCGGATCATGTACCGAAATCTTCTGGGATACGGGAAATACGGATCCTGATGAACAGTGGTTAGAAATATGGAACTTAGTATTTATGGAATTCCAACGAGCGGCCGATGGAACACTGGCCCGGCTACCGACCCTATGTGTGGACACTGGGATGGGTCTGGAACGTATTGCCGCTGTACTCCAGAAGCAGCCGAGTAATTTCGACATTGACACCTTCTCTCATCTCACCAAGGCGGTCGAAGCGCTACTCTCTGTCACCCTGAAGAGTCAACCACCCACCAACGTGGAAATCAACCGAACCGCCCTGATCCGGATTATCGCGGACCATCTCCGCTCCAGCAGTTTTCTGCTAGCCGAAGGGGTGACCCCGGCCAATAATGGCCGAGGCTATGTGCTGCGCCGTATTATCCGACGAGCCACTCGGGCGGGCCGGCAGCTGGGACTTCAAGACCCCTTTTTGAGAACCCTTTTTCCAGCCTTGGTCCGGGCCCTGGGTGCTGCCTACCCGGAACTAGAGGCCCGTGGTGAGTTTATCACCGATCAGCTGTTCCGTGAGGAGGTCCTGTTTCGGCAAACTCTGGATAAGGGCATCCGTCTTCTGGAACAGGTCTTGGTTGATAGGGTCAATACACCCCAGGGAGATAAGCCCAACCAAGTGAATGCCCAGATGGCCTTCACTCTCTATGATACCCATGGCTTTCCCGTTGATCTGACCTGTGCCATCGCCCAGGAACGAGGGTGGACTGTGGATTTAGAGGGGTTCCAGAAATTAAGTCAGGCCCAGCGGGACCTGAACCGTGCTACGTTTAAAGGCGTCCGCGGTCCAACCACTGCTCCATATATCGGTGAATGGCAACAGCAAGGCCTCGAGACACCCTTCATCGGGTACTCGCCCGATCGATTAACTGTTGAAAGTACCGTTCTTGCTATCGAATCCCTCGGCGAAGGGAAGGCCGCCGTATTACTTAGCCCCAATCCCTTTTACGGGTTAGGGGGCGGTCAGATGGCTGACCAAGGTGAACTTCTTTCTCTAAATGGAACCTCCGTGGGCCGAGTGGCCGATGTACACGAAATTTATCCGGGAACCTCAGTGGTCCAAATTCATGGCTCGACTGCCAGTTCGCCCTTACCTTTGCAAGTGGGGGAGCGGGTGACTAGTCAAGTCGACGCGGCTTACCGCCAGGGCCTCACTATCCACCATTCGGCGACGCATATGCTCAATGCTGCCATTACCCAAGTGACTGGCCAACCCACCGTACAGACCGGATCCCAGGTCAAGTCCGACGGGCTCCGCTTTGACTTTACCTGTGACGCCCTGACCTCCGAACAAATTGCACAAATCGAAGAATTGGTAAACCAAATTGCAACCCAGGCCCTCCCCGTCACGAGCCAGGTACGTATTAAAATAGCAAGATTCTATTAATTGCTAGCTGGTCAATAGTCTCTCCGAAAAGTGCAATTTAACTAAGTATATATGAAACTTCTCTAAATTCTTCGATATTAATAGCACATGTCCCTTGAGGAAGCCCAGACCCAGGGGGCTACAGCCACTTTTAGCGAAAAATACGGCGATGAAGTGCGCGTAATTGAGGTAGGTCTTGTTCGTGTCTAGGGTTTCTATTGGGTCGCACTGCCCAAGTATGGTTTAAAACCAATCTTGATACCCCGACTTTCTGTATCTGTCGCTAAACCCCTTGTATATCGCTTTTTAACATTTAATACTTTTTCTTCATGGATCATGGGTAGATTCCCAACTTTTCTAAAGAGCTCTGTTGCGGAACACATGTCGCCAATACCTCCCAAATTTACCCCTTTAAAATTCTGACCGAGGGATCCATATCTGCGGGCGTACGGCGTATTGAGGCGGTTGCTGGACTGTCGTGCGTACATTGGTTGCAGGCCCAGGCCACTCGCCTCCAAGATCTTGCCAATTCTCTGCGAGTAAGCCCTGGTCGGTTGGAAACTAAGCTTAAAGACCTGCTGTCTCAGCAAGCGGCTCTGGAACAGCGCCTGGGTAAATTGGGCACTGCATTGGTCAATGCCGAAGTCGAACCCGACCGCATCGAGTCGGCGTCGCCTGACCAGCCAACCATCTACTTCCACACCGTAGACCCGGCCCTCGACTCGGTATTGTTTTCTAAACGGGCCCGGGGTATCATGGATCGTCATCCCAGTTTTATTCACATTATTACCCAGGGCGCGAATATTATCGTCGGGCTAACGGGCTGCCCCGCCCAGTACCGTGCGGACAATGTAGGTGGTATTGTAATCCGGTTGAGATATTTACAGTTTTATAATCGCGGTCCGGTTGGCCCGTTTGTTTAGATTCCGCATTATGTTTGTTTATGACCTAACCGAAATATAACTAACCTCACTAATTCGCTGAACTATTCTAATTTTTGCTGTTCGGTTATATGGAAAAATTCAC
The DNA here is from genome assembly GCA_027576995.1 of Dimargaris cristalligena. NCBI lineage: Eukaryota > Fungi > Kickxellomycota > Dimargaritomycetes > Dimargaritales > Dimargaritaceae > Dimargaris > Dimargaris cristalligena. The sequence goes on from JANBQC010000061.1 coordinate 60,587, forward strand.
CTTGGCTCGTGTAGATTCTCCGATGCTTGCTAGCTGCTGTCGGGGGGAAGGGCGGCGGTAAATCTGACATGGCGCAAGGGCGCCTTAACACTCAATCGGTTAAACCAAAAACCCAAAACTTTTATGACCGCTGCTTGGTTGCCCTGAGAGAGGGTCTTCCACAATAGAATAATTCAACCGCATCCTTAACTACTTTACAAACATATTGCGCCGCTAAATATAGCTTAATTGCTTTTTACAATTTATAAATTTTACTAACCACTCCAAACTCCCTTTTGCTTTGCTATTACCAATCATCATAGTAAATTTGAACCACTGATTTATAATAAAATGCATATGGGGAAATAGGTGGGAACCGTTTTTGGTCAATAGCATGTACCTTATCAACCGAGTTGCTTGCTTTAGAATTTGGTTGAATCTCAAACATACGTAATACTTAGCCGAGAATATAGCTGGAATTAGGTACAGCTATGTAAGGATTTAAATGACGCGAATAGGATAATAGGTGGGATTTTCATTTTATATCGGCATAACTTGCTTCATCCAACGAGGTTTTCATTATACATCCTGTTTGAACCTTTCCTACATAGTACCTCACCTAATACACATCCCCAAAACGTACTTTTTTCTAGTATATTAAGCAGTTAAAATGTAATCGATTCTTAAATAAACAAGTTTATTACGGAAATAACTATACAAAAACACTAAAAAGGTTCCCAAGTAGCCTTACTAGGTTCTTCTGCGCAGATTATAAAGCTCAACCATACTGCCATTAGCTGATGTCGGCTTGATAATCGTTATTTAATTCCTCATTGGCATAGTACGAACTTGGCATTCTTAAGTCTGAGGCATTTCTTCCATTAAAAACTCCTGGCAATTTTAAAATGATTAGTATAATTCTGGTACAATTAAATAATATGTATTATAGGTAAACCCCATTATGAAGTCGCTGTATAGCGCATTGTGTCAATAGTGGTCAAATGCAATAGATTTTATATAGTTTATTGCAAAAAAAAAACGAAAATAACCTCCCAGAACTAGTGGGAGGCGAGAACACTTGGGTTTGATGATAACCAAGGAGGCTAAATCCGTCCGTCCTACTAGTTGTTGAATTAGCCCTGTTATTGACCATGTAGACTGTTATAATAGTATAAAACTACTATACACCAATGGTACTGGACTTAGGTTATCAGCAGCTGGAGTAACAGCACATACTATACCATAGTGATCTCCAAATTGTAGCTAAGTGTATTTAGTCATTTATTCTATTTAGTTCACTGTTGGACCATCTAAACCTCTTTAATCCAGATGCCTTAGTATCCATCCCTAATAGGCCTTATAGCACCATATTAACCTTCCTGTAGTCACTCCTGGTACTATGGAATCATCCTATATTATTTAACCATTCCCCTTCTGGACTCTACCCTTTACACTAATCACTCAAATGCTGATCTAAAGACTCTTCTAGTCACCCTTAGAGTCTTCTGGATACTAGTGACTATCCAGTTAGCCTATTTACCTATACCTTAGTCTTAGTAGCATTCCCCTTAGGACCTCCCACTGGAGTTGTCCCTACATATATATAACTGGGCCCCATTAGGACAAGTTAGATTCCTTAGCTTATTCTTACCCCTAGTTTACCCCCAATAAACTTTATATATACTCACTCCCCTCATACTGACTAGTAAGTATGCCCCCTGCATATATCTTGCCTATACCAAATACTAGTAGCCCACTTAACTGAGCCTAAGCCCCACCTACTATTAGAAGCCTACCCTTGGGACTCTTGGACTAAAAGTAGTTAACTTGGGTGATATCCTACTAATACACAAATAAACTGTTGCTAGGTAATTCCACTAATATTTATCTATGGAAATGATATTAGAGGGTTAATAGGGTCCCCAAACTCAAGGGTTCTGTATGGCTGTTTAGATTGCACTTAGGTAATAGACATTTAGCCTTAGTTGAACATGATTTTATTATGGGAGTCTTGGGAGGTTTGAAGGTGATTGAATATTTTACCATCCCTGTAATACCCATGACAAGCAATTGGACCCAGCCTCTTAGTATTTTTTATTGGATTGCCTATAAATATCCAGCCCCACTTGCTATTCCTCTGGAAGTTCCTGCCATACATACTAAAAGCCCTGGCTGGAGATATTTTGGTGAAATTCGCCTCAGTTATATAAGGTATTAAATGATGTGTACCAGAATAGGCAGGAGCTTCATTTTTAACCAGGAATGTTTGCCCCATTCAACGGATTTTTCGTTATATAGTCTAGTTGAACGTCTCTCATATATTATCGTATAATGAGTATGTGCGATGAAGCCCCAACCACCCATCTTCACACATTCGCAATAGCCCTAATTGGGGTTACACAGGTTAGAAACCACCAATCTACAAATCAGCGTCCCATTGCTAAACGAATAATACAGTAACGACGGCTCTATCGCTATTAATCACGTGCTTATTTGCTTGTCTAATTGCATGCATGGCTTTTGGCACTAAAATTCATGTTGCTCGACATTAACCACCCATTCGCACTATTCAAGTGTAACGCAAAAGAAGAAGAAAAAAACGAAGACTGCCTTGAATTTGAGAAAAGCTCGAATTGCCCCTGGGCATTAGACCTCTACCGTAGCCTATGTTAGTCGAGCGGTCATTTCGCCATTTACAAACCAGTTGTTGACTAACCGCATGTGTCTTTCAAATCGTGCCCATAGCCTTCCCATTCCCAATACCTAATAATCTTAACAGCACTTGTCATTTGTAAGAAGCGTCGCTATGCCCGGTCCCAATAAAAAGCGTAAAACTGGTAGGTCAGAAGCCCCCGCTCGGGGTTCCGGTGGTCAGAATATGGGTAAGTTAAAAAAACATATGTTTACACGATAGTAGGGGCCTTTGGAGGGATGGGTGTTGTCGCATGGGCTAGGTCCGACCGCTGTCTAGTTTTGTCAACTACTACACTTACACTTCACCGGTCGCTTTTACAGATAGTATAGGGACATCGAGCGGTCGGCTCGGCAAATATGATCTTCTCCGCTTAGCTTAAAAACTAGTTTCACTAATGCACAATTTGCTATATATTCCGCTTGCCGAACGTATGTTCTAACGTCGATGGCTATTACCGCTACGCGACCGCGATAATAGTTAAACCCAAGCCTAAAGGGAAAGCCAAACCCAAGACCCGAAAAAACATCCGTAAGGCCGAACGTCAGGCTAAAAAGCAGCGCCAGATTGCCCATCGAGAGCATGTAAGTTAGTGTCGGTTAAATACAATATTGATTTCGGGTGCGCTATGAACGAATAGCAAAATGCATCACAATGCCCATGGACTTAGCTTGGCTGGAATTACATATCTCTTAAATGAACTAGACCACGGTGAGAGTCAATATCATTAATCAGAGTGGCACCCATTATACCTACTAATGAATGTGTATAATTGTTTAATTCCTAATTTACATTTATAGCGTCGTGAAGTGCTACACCCCGGTTCTAAGAAAAACAAGCCTGCGTCACAGCCGACTGTTTCTAGTAACACCAAGCCTTCCCTCCCCGTGCCGACCAAACAAGCCCAGTCCGACCCCGATGACGACGACTCTTCGATTGCGTCGGATGAAGAAATCGTATCATCTGAGGATGATGATGATGTCGCCTTACCCCCCACCAGCACCACTGATGTTGACAATGGTTCCTTTTCACGAAGCGGAACTAGCTATGCCAACGATCGTGAGGACCAAGAAATGCGTTTCCTGGAAAGTCAGCTCGGCATTCGAAAGACCGGCAAAAAAAACTTACCGAGCTTTCTACAGCGGGACGGTCTCGACTTTTTACTGGAGGATTTGAACGTGGGTTCTGGTATGTTGAGCTTGCCAACCCACAGCAAGATGGAGGGAGCTCTTAAGCGAAGCCGTGATGAGTGGGATTCGGACGCGGACGCAGATTCTGACGCAGCCGGCCCTGGACTTGATAGCGAGGCGGATGATGGATTGGACATGTACGGCGTTGAATCGGAGGGGGAGGAGGAAGGCGAAACCTGGGACCAGGCCTTAAACGAGTTAGAAGGTGGTGAAAGCGACGATTACGAAGATGACGACGACGATGAACTAGACAGCGAGGATGGAGGCTTCGGCGAGGAGGAAGCCGATTTGGCTGTGGGTGAGGGATCGAGCGATATCGAGGTCAGTCAGGACGAATCCGAATCAGTGTCCGACGTCGAGTCGAAGTCCTCTATGCCAGCCAAAAGTAAATCGCGTATCTTGAATAAGCCCACTTCCGAATCTGGGGAAACCATCAAGTCCGAAAATCGTTATGTACCCCCGCATCTACGGAAATCACTCGGCCGGGATAACGAGCGCACAATGAAGCTGCGCAAACATTTCCAGGGTCTATTGAACAAGTAAGTACCTCTATTGCACACGTCACTACCCATAGAGGCAGCCTTAGGCTACTCACTCAAAAATCGAATGTTCAGTAAATAGGGAAGAAGTCGGGCCTGTGTGAAGGTCAACACTAACCCTGAGACCCCTCTCGACCAAACTACTTACACAATAACCTGAACCAATCGTTTATATGTGATAACTGTCCAACTCATCCTTTATAGGCTTAACGAATCCAATATTGAAACCATTCTTCACGACGTCGAGGCCCTCTACAAGAAGTATTCCCGGGGCGAAGTGACGGCCGTGTTCACCACCATGGTTATCCAATCGGTCACCAGCCAAGCCATTCTTCTCGACTCCTTCCTGACGCTCAACGCGGCCTTCGTATCGGCGATTCACCGAATCATTGGTACTGAGGCGACTGCGCACTTTATCCAAGAGGCTATGGAGCTTTTCGATAAAAACTACGAACAGGTGATTCAGACGGTAGCCAACTCCGGCACTGACGACGACGACTCCTACGACACGGTGAGCAAAGAATGTACCAATCTCGTAGCCCTCATCGGTGAGTTGTACAACTTCCAAGTCATTGCCCACCCCCTCATTTTTGACCTCGCCGCTGTGCTCAGTGCGGACATTACCGAAATCAACGTGGAACTTCTGCTCAAGCTGATTAAGATTGCCGGTCACCAGCTCCGGCAAGACGATCCCGCCCGGTTGAAGGAAACTATTGTGTCGGTCAACGCTGCGGTGGCCAAACTACCCCAGGAGAAGCTCAACGCCCGCACTAAATTCCTACTGGATGTGTTCACCCAGCTGCGAACCAACCGCCTACGGGACCCCCGTTCGACTCGCGCCGAAAGCCAGACCCGCCTAAAGAAATTCTTGGGTAATCTATCGGCTAAGCGGGGTCACCGCGGGGAAACCCTTCGGGTCAGTCTGGATGACATTCGGAGTGTTGATACCAAGGGCAAGTGGTGGCTAGTCGGTGCATCTTGGGCCGGTCACGACCATGGTAATACCGCGGGTCAGTCGGAAGCCGAATCCAAGCAGGAGAAGTCCGCCCCCGTGGTGGAAGCGGTCATAACGGAGGAATTGCTCAACCTCGCCCGCCGCCAAGGAATGAACACCGACTCCCGTCGATCGATTTTTGCCACTATCATGACCAGTGAGGACTATGCAGATGCCTACAACCAACTCCTCCTCCTGGGCCTAAAGCGGGACCAGGAACGCGAAATTGTGAGGGTTATTCTGCACTGCTGCCGGGCGGAACCGGTCTTCAACCCTTACTACGCGGTTCTCGCTCAGACGTTTTGTAACAAAGAGTCCAAGTTTAAAACGACTTTCCAGTTCCTGTTGTGGGATTCCCTTCGGCAGTTTGGTGAGCGGGATGTCGGTGGCCTTAGTCGTCAAGCCTATGATCAAGAAGGGGAGGAGGGCGATGATGGATTTGGCATTTCGGCGGGTGGTGGTCGCCGTCGGGGTGGTAAACCTGAGGATACTCCGCTGCATCAGGTCGTTAATTTGGCCCGACTCTACGCCTACCTCATTTCCCACCAGTCTTTGACTCTACTGATTCTTAAGTCCCTCAATTTCACTTCTCTACAGCCCAACACTCACATTTTCCTGCAAATCCTATTTCTACACCTCTTTTGGCCCTATCGGGCCAAATCCCGCTCTGACTACCGGGGACTACTCGATATGTTCGGCCGGGTATCGACTAATAACGCCGCACTGGGTCAGGGCCTTCTCTTTTACATACACACCTATTTGCGCAAATCCAAACTTCCCAAGTCGGATGAGGAAAGAGCCGTGCTACAGTGGGGGTGCAAAACTGCCAAGGAAATTATCGAAACGAGCACCCCTAATGACATGAGTGGGCTTTAAAAAGTTGGCCATCTGGTCCATCATGATTCTTTACATGCAGTTTTAAAAAACCAGAATGGAATTCCGACCCCTGCTTGATATTAAAGTGCATAATTTTTAAAATATTACAGCAAGTGTCAAGCTTGTTTAATAGTAGTATTATTATTTCGAGCCCCTGTGCACCAAACTGTGGTACTATTTCTAAGCAGTTCTCATCAGAAAGGGGTGCGCAATTTCTACTCACAAAAATTAGTGAACTATAGTATAATGGATAGTTGAGGAGGACTAGGGAGTTAGCGTATGAAAGCTCAATTAATGTTTTTATTAAAACACGACGGGCTCAGTTATTCGGGTAATATTTTTGGTTTTGCACTCTAGATTCGATCGGGTCGGTGGCTGTTCGTCCGTTGCTCGGCGGGAAATCCCCGGGTAGCGGGTCACATAGTTGGATCCGTTCGCTGGGTGGCTTACAATAGAAGCCCAATACAAATTATTACAGGCGTTAAGATTCAAGACGGGTTTATTGAATTATAAAGTATAGCTGAGTATTAAGTCATGGCGTAAATTGATTAGCGTAAAGTCCAATATTGAATGGGAATGATGGGGATTCGGTCATCAAAAGGAATAGTACACCACCGGGTTTCCGGAGCTAGCTCGATTAATATCAATAGGGCGTAAAAAGAACATACCATAGAAGTGAAAACTATACTTTATTCACCTCTTCTATATTGCGCAGTACCTTCACCAAGAATATGGCATCGTCGTTTTTAATGAACACTGTTAAAGGCGGTACACCATGGATAAACCAAGAACAGCAATAGCCGAGCTCAAGGCGGTAACACTGCTGGCCCCCGAGTCGGCCTCGTCGTCAGTGGAAGAAGCATCGACACCGGACGATGCGGTGGGTCTAGCCGAAGTCGTTTTGCTGGAGCCAGCTGGGGCGGCAGCAGTGGTATTCGCGGAGGAGACGACAGTGGCAATCGCAGAGGAGGAAGCAGCGGCGATCACGGAGGGGGCAGTGGGGACCTCTGAAGAGGATGGGGTAGGGTCGGACGAATCTTCATCCGACTCAAGAGTCGTCAGGTCAATACCGGCCGCCTCGTAAAAGTCGGTTGAGCACTTCATGGCACACTGCAATATGTCACTTTGATTAGTTAAGGACGCACAATTTTCGCCGCAGAGTTGGATTTGGCTGATTTGATCGGACGTAGCACCAAAGCAGTCAACGAGACACTGCTCACTGTTGGACAGGCACGATGGCTTCTGGATACACTCAGCCTGCTGGGTGGTTACAGCGGAAGCGGAAGCCAGAATGGCGAGGAAAACTACGGAAATGGCGGCCTTCATGGTAATAGTAGGTGTGGGGTGGACAAAAGCGAGTGCTGGAGAATTAAACTTATAAAAAATCATTAATACTAAAGAAAAGTTGGGTTAGCATAGGAGACCGTGGATATGGTGTGGACCGGTCCAATTTATACCGGCCCAGGCGGGCACAGCGGTTGAAGAGTACACATGTCCGCGCTATCCAAAATATTCATGATTTACGGTGCTTCACCAATCATACATTGCCATTAAATCCCCTCCAATTACAACCAAGCATTGCTTAGCTAATCAGTACCGTATCATGCTATATAACAGGTTCTTGATTGCTACCTGTGAGGATCGCCCGCCAGTGTTCTCCAATGGACACTCGACTATTTCTCCTTACACATCACTATAGAGCGTGATAATGCCACAGAATGTGCCTGGGTGGGGACAATTATGCTGAGGGAAGCAAAACATATAGTGTACCTCGAAAATAGCTAGCGTGTATAACGAGTAAATAGTGTTTTATGTTGTTTGTAAAGAGGTGGCGTTACAGTTGGCCCTCCTTTATCTGAACCTAAGGGGATTTCAACGGAGGTGGGTCATTCTCTTGGCCTATACATGGGGCATGGGGATGGCTATGGGAATTTGTATGCACTGCGTATGAGAAGGGGGGTATTCACTCAGAAAAATCCGAGGGCGATCAGTCTAGTGTGAGGACCTACGATCATTGGCTACACAATGCTCTGGGGGAATTATTCACTCTTCAGGATTTGGTCAGTGGACTATTTCCTGATCTTTGGCAACTATTTTTAATCAAGCTTGCTGGAGAGGGAGAGTCATGGTAATTTCCAACGGCAGTATTATGTATGACATACTGTCTTCCTCCCTAGGAAACTAATGATGCCAATTTATAAAGGGGGCTCCCAAAGTCTCTAAATAGGTGTTTGATTTGTTATAATGATGCGGGATTCATTAGAGGGTATTGGTAAATTGTAATAGTTATGGTAAGAAAGGGACCTCAGTAACTCGTGGAGGGGGCGGGGCCCAAAGTATTAGTATATTCACACAACTGTACGTTGGTGCCAGAAATATACATGTTATTGATTGGTTGGACATTCTCACAGTTGTATGATGGTTGGACTATTACATCTCCATCAACACCCAGAAATATATGGGTGAAATTCAAACCAGCTGTATAAGGTCTTACAATATACGTGTATGGGCGAATATGTGAGAATAACTTTTAACCAGTAATATTGGCCGCATCCAATGGATTTTTCATTATACAGCCTGAATGAACTTCTCCCATATTGACCCGTTTTATGCTTACCACCATACTTGGCATTTAGTCCGCCAAGCACCCACACTACATTTCCAACAAGGGAGGTAAGTAGTTCACATTGTCTGGTAGTGTTACGCTTAAGCCTAGAGGAGACCAGTACTAACATTATAACCAAGTTGGGTACTTCAGATACATATGATTGCTTGCTGTGATTTTTTTAAGGGCCAAGTTTGGGATGAGGCGTGTTATTATGTATCTTTGAACCTAAGTCCATTTGAGAGGCCAATTGAGCTAGTAATTATTTGTTTCCTGTGTAATAACGCATTTTCGCCTGTGAGACTAAGGGATTTTTCGGGTTCTGAATGTTTAGCCCCGCTCAGCGGGGCCAGGTGATGGGTCAAAGAGGCACGTCTCTTGGGTATCTCTGTATTAGAGGAAGTAACGCACCCATACAATGGTAACGTGAGAGGGGGCGAGTCCGCCCCAACTCGCCCACAAAAAGCTACCGTCACTGATGTACACAGCGTAGCCACTCTCCTCTTGGTTTTCTCCTTCAGATATACCGAAAAATGAAGCTAGGGATATAGGGTTTCTTGATGATTAGTATAAGACAACATCAATATTCTGAAGAACCTCGCTTTTATAATTTTGGTTATTTAACCCCCCTCCCTCCAACTTCTAAACTGCTAAAACAATTAAAATTACAGTGCTGGCCAGCAAACTGTCTAAAAATTTACGACCCAGAATTATTATATAGTTAAGGTTTATCGTGAAAATGGCACATCAGAGTCCATGAGAGTAGGCCTACTATAAACTACTACACCGGGAATTGTCGCGGTCGGATTATACTGATATGTTATAAAGGGGGGGGGGTATCAACACATGTGTACTTAAGAGCGGGGCACTAACTGGCAGTGATAATATAAGGGACGATATTATTAGAAAAGGCAGCATACAACTAAACCAAGAAATAGACAGACCAAAAGCGGGATAGATATTAATTTATAGGGGAATAACTGGTGTGTTATTGTAACCGAGCAGGTCGAGTAGGGCTGGAGAGAAATAAGAAATAACTAAGAATCACCAAGTAGGGCGCAAATAACTAGACAAGTAATAACAAAGCTCGTAAACGTAATATTATAATTCGTATTTTATTGAAAGATGCAGGACAATAGTGGGCCGCTTGGGCAGTAGGTTTTATTCCTCTGGGATGAGGTGTTGCTCCTGTGCTGCTGGGGGAAGGCCGTTTTCTTCCTGTGGGGGCATCAAATCGTCCATGTCATGGCCCGTGGAGTCTTCTTCGCTTGGCCGGGGGGTACTGTGATGAGGATCGACCTCTCACCTCTGAGTGGGGGCGGTCTCCTCCGGTTGCACTATCAAAAAATGGTAATGCCGACCTTAAAAGGTATCCACAGGTATCCAGTAGATTCTGAAGGATACGAGTCATATCTTTGACTAAACAATAGGTGTAAACAATTGGCTCCTTTAAGAATTGAGCAGGTATAGCTATAGATTACTGCCACTCTAAGGCTTACACCATGGTATTGTAGCGCCATCCGGAGGTCGGCACTTATCCCCAGACTATGGACAGCCAGTCATCCTCATCAGGGGGCGGAATATACCATAATATACAATGGCAGTATCATTCCCAGCATTTGCCCACTGAAATTATTGCCTATACTGTGGCATACACAAATAATAATTATTAATTTCTTTATACTCGCAGTTTGCATTAAAAAGTCCGTCATTATTCCTTGCATTTAAAAATCTGACCTATTTTTTGAGTGATTCCTTATTATTCCATCTCATTCCATTCTTGACCTTTTTTCTACATCCCTTCCCTTGTATCCAGCAGCCCCTAAGGCCCATGGGATGGTTACATAAGTAAACAGCGAATTCCTGCTTGTTTGAAAAACAGATCATTGCTTGTTTATTTGACACTCAAATTCTACTATTCCTTGAACTCAGTCCCGATTTTTTATTGATTATTTTTTATTATTTGACATGGCTGTCTTTTTTTAAATTTATTTTCAATAAATTTTTGCAACCCTCGTTTTATCCCCCCCATCCTCTGTCCAATCTGCTGGCCACCCGCCTCCTCTGAAAACCCACCATGACAATGTCCAACTCTGCCCCGGTCCCATCCCACTCCGCAAACCTCCCGTCTTCTGCCACCAGGGAGCTGGCCACTATGACTTTAGGCCATGTTGATAAGGAGGCTGCTGCCTCCTTGCAAATCCCGAAGGCTGCTAGCAATAGGCTGGATGTCTTCATAATACAGTATCATGGCACCTAATTTGGGTGAATGCTGTGGTAAAGAATCAGATAGGAATGGTGCAAATACTATTTTGCAATACCCAGACACCTGTATAGCTAGATAACTCATCCTTATATTGATGTTCACCTTAATTTTAAGCTATATAGTGACATTTGCAATGTTAGCATGTGTCTAATTAACATACATTTTCTAGGCTTAGGAATCTTAGTTGTTACCTGAATTATACCACCACATACTACCCTCTAAGTATTTAATCAGATCCATGGCTGTTCTCTCTTTTGATGCCTTGGCTCACAATACTCCAGAATATCGATTTTTGGAGTATTGATGACCATCCAGTCATTTACATGATTAACTC
>JANBQC010000062.1:9844-71852 GCA_027576995.1 Dimargaris cristalligena
CCACTTTAAAGAATCCATCTCATATTTGGGCATTTAATGTGATAGATGCATATACCTTTTTTTTGAAAAGCATCTTGATAAAGAATAAGCATGAATCGATGAATATAATGTCCATCAAGGTAAGCGTGTGTGTATTATATATATATGCGCGGAACCAACTAGGTCAGGGTTACCAGCACGAGGGCTGTTTAATAAGCAGTGGCCGCGATTATGGTGCGGGGAAAAGAGGTAAGGGTAATAAGGGTAAGGGGGTGTGTGGGTTATATAGATTAAGTACAGTTCATGGGCTGTCGACAATCCTAACTATTGTGTGAAAGAGGAGCGCGACTACCACTGGACTGGAGTGGGGGGGCAGGGTGATTTTTAGACAGGTGGTCGTTAAATTAATACAGTTCGATAGGTAGAAATAACAATAGCCACTAAATGAACTAAGGCATGTAGGGTATGTATTACACAGTACCAACTGGTGTACACCTCTGCAGGATTACCAAAAAAGATAACACAATTGAACTGGTGAATATAAAAAGGGCAGGTAGAAAGAGAATCAAATAACAATGTCCCTTTAGCAGCAGGATATACAGGAGTATTTATACGGTAGCCGTCTGACCATCTGATAACTCAGGGGAGAAGGAAGAGAAACTAAAAACAAGAGTAAATGAGCTATATGCTCTCTATCTTTCTATTATTTTCCTCATGCTCTTGTAACACTTGCTAAGCCTGACTGAATAAAACACCACCGGCGCGCCGCAGAGTCCTCCCCCCCAGGCCAATGTAAAACACGCCACCTGGCCAACGGACCAGCCCGGTCCCTGATTGGTCCTTAGAGGCATGTCGGGTAACAACAGGTCAGGTCAGGCGAATAGCGTGGCTGAACTCTTTTCCTGCCAGCCACTACTGCTTACTACTGTATCCTATCTACGAAGTCACAGGGTAATTCATTGGCTGGGGCACCGGCCGTTCATGTTATGAACTGGCTGGTAAAGTGTAGTATCAATAAAACCCTCCGGCTGTCCAGGAATATACCAATAATAATATATATGTATATAACTGTCAAATCACTCCCATTCATATAATACTTGATTGGTCTAACCGGCTCCACCGAGCCGAAGCCGAGTATTTTAATATGATTGAGTGAGGGAGTATCGCCATCATTATGAACTTTCCGCTGGGATCCTCATCCTCGCGGGCCTGACTACCGCCGCATTACCACATACATCCCCTCCCCCACTCATATAGATCATTCTAATCCTTTTTTCAGCCATCATGCTGTAAGTGCTGTAAACCTACCTAAATTAAACCACGTCACTGTTACCAGATAGGGGAAACTCTCCGACTGTACCACTTAGCACAGATGACTGTATGACCAAAATATCCATTTAGCCAGTTAACTAGAAACTGTCCCCAAAGCCATCTTAAAGGGAAGCAGTGGGTTTGGAATGGCTTATGGGTCGCAATTCCCCCATAGGAGTATCCAAGCGACTCGGAGGGTCCCATCAAATGGCACACAAGTTTATTACTAATAAGCACTACATGGTGCAGGCCACTAGCCAAGGCCAGGGGGCTCTGCACGTCTATTCTATTCATTCAGCAAATATTATACGATCGGGTGAGCCAGAGTGTCCTAAAAGAAAGAGAAAAAAAAATACCGCCCTTGGGCGATGGACGTGCATCAGATAACTAAAGACAAATGTACGTATATGTATATAAATTTAAGTAAAAACTAACCCCTGGATCAGATGGATCCAAAACCAAATGGGAGTTAGTCCATTTTGATGTCCTTTTCGACGGGTTGGTCGAAACGGCCACGGATGGCGGAAACCATTTTACTGAACCAGAAGAAGTTGAGAATATTGAGAGCCATGTTGGACACGACGACACTGATGGCCAGATAGTGGGGTACCGTGTCCCAGTTGTGGTAAAAATTGGCTAGCGATCGGATATTGGGACAGAAGAGGATGTGAGTTAGATATTGGGTTAGTCAGTCAGTAGTGTTAAGTGAACGTTGCGAAGAAGAGAGATAGGGCGGCTAATAGTCACTGGGTGTCACTTGGGGGGCTTGGCAGGGTGTTGTCGGCCAGGCTTATGTCCAGTGGTTGTATGAGTAGTACCAATAGTTGGCATTCAATTGCACTAATCAGAAAGACGGCGCCTCAATTTGGTACGATTCCAATGCCTATGTAGAAGGAAGTGAATCGGGTGACTTACTATAGAGATGGATGGCCCAGTAGATTCCGAAAACCAGCCGGGAGCCGAAAAAGGTAGCTAGCAGAATAACACCGTTAACGAGTTGGGGCAAACTGCCCGTCATTCCCAGCTTATCCATAAACCAGTGGAGATTCAGGAACGGGGTGCTAAGCTCGAGCATCAGGAACACAGGGCCATAGGCATTGATGAAGGGCCTCTGTCAGGGGTTTGGCATAATATCCGAATCATAGTCAGAATGTAGGAAGGGAGCGGGGATTTTTAGATATATGCAACATTATATATTAATTAGCCCAATAAACCAATAATCGTAGATTTGCCCTTAACATTTTTACTGAGCCGTTCGTATCCAACAAGGGTGAAATCGTGACATTTTCAGAGGAAATGGGCGCATAAAATAACCGGCATTGACTTGGCCTGACTTACAAAGCTGAGGAGGAAAACGGCGAAGGAACCTAGGCCGTGCACGGCAAACCCAATCCCGGTTTGTTTAATGTAGCGCATGGAGACAACAAAGTCCCAGAGGAAGTATCTGTATGGATTACATGGCGGCATAGAATGCCCGGGCTTGAGTTAGTTTTGTTTAGGAGTTATAATACGGGGAATGCATATTGTCTTGCAAGATACCGGCATTATTTCAACACCCGATATATTGTTTTATAAATATGCAACCGGGTGGTTGGGTTGAACAGGTCGGGTTGTACCACAGTGTTAACAGAGATGTTCGGGATCAGTAGGGTGTGTGGGGGCCGTCAACTCGATAGGCCAAACAGGGGAACTCTCTGCTGACACGGACCATGCCTCCTACACTTCCCCCAACGAAATATTAGCTGGTCTTGGAGGGGAGGCGCTCCGTAGAACTTACCCGCACGAAACCGCGGCAATGTTGCTGAAATAAGGCCAGTAGCTGTTAATATAGTCATCGGCCAGCTTGGGGTGGTTGATAAGCGGGAAGCTCCAGTAGAGGGCCAGGCAGCAGTGAACCATGGAGACGACATGGATATTCCAATTGATACGCTGGAAGGCCTTCATGTTACGGAAGCTGGCGGGGAACAGCATGGGGGAGAGGATGCCCGACAGGGTGAAAATCAGAGAGCATGCCAAAGTGCTAGCCAGTACCACCGGCCAGTGGTATGTCAGTTTCTCGAGGTTGAGCCCGGCCAGCACGGGGCGGAGGCCGTCCGACCAGAGGTCCGCGTACTCCGCGATGGACTCGAGGAAATGGGTCATGGGGAGAGTGAGGTCAACTGCTAGGGACGGGCGTGGGGGAAGATTCGGGAAGGAGTGAGCCGAGCAAGGCGGAAACTGATAAGCGAGGTGGGTGAGTTGGCACCAATAGAGTAGAGAGCAACGGAAGAAAAGAAGAGCTGGAAGAAGAGACTCGGTAGTTCAGCTGTTTATTAGCAGAATATACCCGAACAAGCTCGGCGGTGCATCAATGCGCATATATAGTAGTATGTTGGCATCCTTTACGTATACACCACTACAGCTACAGGACTCCGTGGGGAACCAGCGAACCAAAAGGGCCTGATGGGTCAGGCGACTTAAGATAAAATGGAGAGCAACCCCCATCTAGTCTTCCATTTTAGAAGGAGAGGCCGCTGCGACCCTGTCCTTAATAGGGCAGCTAGTCAGGTGAGCTGCTAGGCTTCCCATATAGGTAGGAAACCCAAGTGCGGCTAGGTTGTGCTCTAATGTACTAATATGGCCAGTGAAGCGATTTTCAACACCACAGGAACAAGGCAGCGGCCACCACCAGTCCACATTTCATATTCAGCCCGGGAAGGACAGAAGTAAATTCCAGTCCATTAAAACACCTACTTCAGACTATATGCTGAATTTAGCGGCAACGCAAGTGATTCATGCGCCACCGCTTAGCCTTTCCGTTCCTTACCTAACATTCCCCCATCCTCCTGTACTTATGAATTGTAGTTTTAACCAACCTCCGTCAGAATGACCCCCGAAGAAATCGTCCAACGTCTTAAGCAATCCGGCGCATTCGACGAGCTCCGTGAGCGGTTGCTCGCCGAGTTCCTGAACGACGTAAGCCGCACCTAAGTCTAAACTCCTCCACTCCATGGGCACCATGTCAGCCTTCTTCCCTTGTTGGTTACTAAGGTTCCTTCGCTTCAAAGGTCCATTTCCTTGAACAACCCGTACTGACCTGCCAATGGCTCTGGGACTAACCGTTTATTCGCTATTGTCCCGTTTTTATATCTCAGGAACTGTGTCAAGAGTACAAACAGGAAATCGCTTCCACCATGAAGGATCTGGCCGGCCAGTGCTCACAGCATCAGCTTAAAAACAAACAATACTTCCCGAGTCGTATACGTGAGCGACTGGCCAGGTAGGTCAATCAGAAACTCGCAATATAGTAGTCATCATTGATCCCTGAGCTCCCCGAAGCCCATTCACGTAGAACGCTTTTTTCGGCCCAATCCCGCTTTAATGCTACTGGATTTAAACATCAGATTCTAATAAGGCCAGTCTGTTATCAAAATCAATATATATATATATATAGCCAGAAGACAACCCAGCGGATCATAAACGAAGTAAGCGACAACATACTCAATTCTCAGGCCTACCAGGACACCCTGAATACCCACATCGAGCGCTCCATCGAATATTTAAATACCCACAAGGATGAGCCCGATCCCAAGGCCAACCCACCAAGTGCTCTGTCAACGCCAAATGAGATGGCCCCAACCCCCGAATCCGCACGGCTAAACAAATCCGAGCTTCGCGACCCATCCCAAATCCTTCAGTCATTGCTTCAGGTTACCCCCCTGGAGCGGTCGGATCAAACCCCTCCCATTCGAGTGGGCCAAGTGGTCGCCGCCTTTATACCACCCACCCTGTCAACCACCGCTTCTCCCCCGGATCTCAAGACCGATTGCTGTCTTCTGGTTATCGTGATAGCCCAGGAGGAAGAGGAGCCTCGGTTTAGAGTCCGGAATTTGGAGGCCCCCATGCCGGAAGGGGATGATGTCGCTACCAATTTTTCTCCCGGGGAACGCTTGAATGCTAGGGAAACGTGGCGGATTCATTCCCAGCGAGCCGTGGGCTTGACTATACGGGAACCATTCGCGGTCCGTGATATCGTCTTTTCAGTTCAACGTGTTCCGGGCGAGACCAAGTTTACCTCGGAGTTATTTCGCGCCAAAGTCGCCAAGGTTTCGAATGTAAGTACCCTTGATTTGTGATGGTAACATATTATCAATGATTCTGTGTCTGTTGGATTATGGTGTTCCAGCCCCAACTAATTACCGGTAATGGATTCTATTTTTATTTTTATTTTTTTGCAATTATTTTACAATGCCATTCAGAAATTTGTTCGAGTTAAGTTCCTCGGCGGTGATCTATGCACGGTCCCAGTCGGTCGACTATTTAAAATATCGCGGCTGCGGGGGATCAGCGTAAGTTCCACCACTATCCTGTTATATATTCGAACTGTCATAACCCAATCCCCAGTGCTTCATAAACTCGGTATCCTGTCCTGGAGTTCTGAAGGCATCATCGTGTGAAGCGGACGGCTCTATTTGCCGAATCAACAAAAACATAATCAAGGAGTAAAAGGCCTCCAATTTTAATTACCACGCTTTCGCTCTGATAATTATTATTTACTGATATTTAACCCATAGGCTTCTAAACAGACGGACTCGCTAGAAGAAAAATCACGGGTGGAACCCAAGGCCACCGGTGTTGCCTCCAAATTTAGTTGCCCATCGCCAGCTGGTCTTTCGTCTCCTAAGGATACTATCCCGCCGCACGAGTCCTTAATAATAGAGGCCAATTCGGGACTCGTGGAGGCCACCGATCTAGATACACGGTATGAATCTGCTGCAGCCACCAACCTTGCTCAAACAGCCAGTAATCATCCAATTGAGCCTACCGGTGACTCCCCCGGCGGACCGCTGATTGATGTAAATGCACCCGACTTGAATGATAATATTGTGCCACGGGAGGCCGATATATTCGATTCGGATAGTGACGCCAGCACTCTCTCCTCCTTGGCATCAGATATGTTTAGCGACCACGATTGAACTCGTTTGGCACCACAAGACCTGTAATAGCACTACAAGAAGCATTGTCCACCTTTAAAATATACTATAAACTGAGCTGAGTGTAATTACTGCCCACCATCAAGTATGTCAGCGAAATGTATTATCTGTTACATACGCCAGCCCTAAATATAGCACCACACCCAAGTTCTTACGCTGCATTAGCCGCGTAGGTTTTTTGGTTATACCAGTATGCCACCTGGTGGGATTGTGGTACCGATGCTCACTTGATTAATCGACTATTCGAAAATATTTGAATGGCAATCTTTTGACCAACGCTTTACTTGATTTCCAAGGTGCCCTTACCAGTATTTCCCCTTGTGTCGCAATGTCCGTTTTCTCTTAATATTAAGCCCTATCCTCGTCAGCCCCTATCGGAAAATGGAGCAATCTGACCCCATCTCTATCAATAAATAATACTAAATCCCATAGCCATTACCTTTTCCATGTATAACCTTGGCCTCGAATAAACTGTTCCCGAGCTGTAGTCCTTGATGGTAGGACCTCTGTGACGGACGCTTGACGCCGTCGTGCTCTAATGCCCTTCCCATCTAGACTCTCCTAATTCCATAACTCTGCCATCGCCTGGTGGTCTATTTCGGGCTCGACAAGTGATCAGTTGGAAATGGACAGGAATATACTTTGGTAGTAATGGCCCGGTTAAAGATGAC
Source organism: Dimargaris cristalligena (assembly GCA_027576995.1). Classification (NCBI taxonomy): domain Eukaryota; kingdom Fungi; phylum Kickxellomycota; class Dimargaritomycetes; order Dimargaritales; family Dimargaritaceae; genus Dimargaris; species Dimargaris cristalligena. Next base: position 16,779 of record JANBQC010000062.1, read on the forward strand.
ATGTGGGGGCATCGGGGTGCTAATATGTCGATACGCAGTAACTAGGCCGGTTTTTGGAGTTCACCAATCATCGTTTTGGAGATCCAGACGAGTGTAAGGCTCCCCCCTCCCCCTTCAGACTCCGCATAGCTTGACCAACCCCACGCCTCTAAGCAGCATTCTTGACACTGACCTGTATGGTCTGGCGATATTAAGTACAAATTTTACGTACTACCAGAGGATGGTGGCTACATCATGCCTATTTTAGCCTGCTAGAGATAGCAGGTATTTCAGGCAGGAGTTTGACGAAACCATTGTATTAATGCAGCCGTTTATGTATGGGAAAGTGGTTAAATGACACAAGTTTCTGCAAGCCTCCATTGGTCAGTTGGACACGAGGTGTGTCGTAGGCTATGACCCCCAACCGGAGCCTATTGAACTGTTCTTGAGCGGGGGGCGCCGCTGTTCTAGTCATGTCCGCAGATGCTGCTGAGCGAGGGGATTCTGGTCGACTATAAAACGAGACCGGTTGCCCCCGAATCCACTATGGTTACTTGATTACTGCCTGATCTACTGATATTTGACCATACTTCCCCGGGTAATTCTACTATTTTAGTATCGAATACTACGCCTTATTACCTATTCTGGCAAACACCTTTGTTTACGAAGCGGCATGGTCGACCACTCCTAGCCTGACCACTGGAGTGCCCAGATCTATGCAGATGTGGGCGAAGTCACTCTAATGTAGGCCAACGAATTATTCGCTCTTCTCCGGGACCGGTTAACCCCGGACGCCCGAGTATTGGACTTGGGGTGTGGTGACGGAATCGCGACTCTGGTTCTACAGGACCGGTACGCCCACGTGGTGGGGGTGGATTTGAGTCCGACGATGCTTGCGGAGGCCAGACAACGGGGGGTCGTGGATACTCGAGTGGCCAATGGTAATGATTTGAAGGGGGCCGGAATCGAGGCCAACGAATTCGACGCCGTGTTCTCTAATTACGGTAAGTATTGCTCAAAACCACTTGTCTTTTTCTACTTGAGGGAACCTAGGTCCGAGATTAGACCTACGGTCTTGGGCAGGCGGCCAATATAATAGTGAGCTAATTCAATCAATGACCCTAGTTTCCAGGCATAGGCTATTAATTACTTATCAAATCTATAATTTATATTCTGCATATATTAACCACTAAACTTGAACCCTTGGCCTGGCCTCGTTCAATTGTCGATTGGACGTACTGCCATTATATATTGAGACTAAAGGCTCTGCACTGGATGGCGGACGGCCCCGAGAAAGTGGTCCAGGGAATGCATCGCTGCCTAAAGCCGGGTGGTATATTGGTGGCGAAGCTCGGTGGGCACCAAACAATGTCATGTAAGCTATTTAATACAACTTTTAATATTTGCTTTCAGTAGAGAAACTCCAAATGTGTGACTTTACAACCATATGCAGTACTTGCAAGGTAATTCACTCTGTATAGGGGGTTTGGTCCCCTAATATTGTGCCACTTAAATTTCCGACCCGTCAATCCACACGAAAAAATATATTTACGAACTATCCACAATCATTGTTGATATTCTTTAATAATGCATCGACCAAACGATGGAAATCTCCATAGCTATATGTGCCCCCCTGATGGCTATCCTGGATACTTACGGACTGACCAAGCTCCCGGTTCCCCTCTATTTTCCAACGGAGGATGAGTACCGCGGTCTCTTGGAACAATATGGCTTCCAAGTGGATTCCATCGAAACGGAGCCCACCGTGCTGAATTTGCCCATTACCCTACGCCAGTATATCGAGTTGTTCGCTGGTCCTCTTTTAGGGGACTGGGCTGACGACGAGAAGCGTAGGGACGTGTTCGACCGATTGGAAAGAAGTATGCAGTCGGCTACGTGCCGGAATGGTAAATTCCACATGAACTATGCGCACCTCAATGTGGTGGCCCGAAAACTCTAAATGGATGGATGGCAGGGCATCATACTTGTTATCGACCGACAGCCTACATACGTCCTTTACCCGTGTTCCTCCCTACTTGTAGTGCAATGGAGTGGGTTATATTGATATACAATTATACTTGTTTCTGGCCTCCATAAATGGCCATATCTTTTTTATTCACTGATAGTTGGAGCTATTCCAATAAATCAATTCGCTCGAATGTGAATCCCTAGCATTAGTCTGGAATGCTATTTTATAGCAACGACAAATAATATTACGACTAAATGTTGGTTTGTAGTAGTTATGCCGGTTTTATAGTGATCTATTCTTCTGAAACTATTGTTTCAATTGCTCCATAATTTAGATAACGCAGCCTATTTAGCGGATACCCCCCAAAATTTAGTGGTATAAATAATATTTTAGCACTTCCCCAGCTTGGTTTGATTACTTAGTCTTACATTACCGAAATTTACTGCATTAAATATATTCTTGTCATTTATTTAATCCCAGTCCTAAATGCCAACCGTTCCATCCCTTCTTATCGTCCTATTTTCTGTGTCTATTTCATAGTTTACGATGCCATTCAATGGATTTTCTTTCGAACATTGTATTGCAGTTGGTACTGGGGGTATTTTATTTAACATTTTCGAATTTACCGAGATTATCCTCAGCGTGGAAAAACAGGGAATATCGTGGCGCTCAATACGAAAACCACAGTTCCTTTCTTTTGGCCGCTCACTCGCCATGCGGTCTTTAACACAGGTGGATCACTCTCCTTCCATAGTCGATTTGCATATCCTACCGTAGCTTGCTGTCAGGACCCTCAATTCTGTAGTAAATCGCGCGTTGAAGGGCGAAACAAAAGTTACTAGTAGCAACCATGCTTCTCGGCCATCGACGGTCGGATTGGCCGATCCCTACGTTGTTGAATTACTCGTGGATATACGCCTCCAAAACGATTAGCGATTGTGGACGTATCCACGCGGATACTTCGGAGGAAGGGGGGTGTGGGGTGATATTTACCGCTGGCTAAGAAAGCAGATTAATATGGAACGTGAATTCTGAAGGAACTTGGCGTTTTTGGCCTGTTCATATATATGGCACCCAATGATTACAACTTCCCCCTTCAATGATTCTGCCCACATTCACAGCCCAAGCCGGAAAAGGAACTCGCTAATGGCAAATCAGTTAACCATGGGTTGATGGTAATGTAAATTGGTCCTACCGGCTATATTAGCGGATTTATCGGCCATATTTTTTCGAGATGCTTACGCTACCGGATAAAAATAGGGCTATAGTTACGCATGCAGAATGCCCCCCCCTCCCTCGTCTCATTCGGCTAATGGGAAGCTGCAGCCTTTGCCTTCCTTTGTTATTCTTAAGATGGTATACCGTAGTAGCTGATTCGCCGACTGGTCATGCTGGGTAGCCACTAAATCACACCCGACTTCCCCACGGAGGACCGTTCGGGTTCACTATGGAATGACCTATTGGCAAACTGACTGAGTAGGTGCCCCTTAGTGTGATCCCTAAGTTGTACTATCGTCATACTTTTTTTCCATCAATCGGCTAGTGAATCACCGGAAGTATAGTTTCGTTTACGAATGAATTGCCGGTACTTTTACCGTGACTCCAATAGGGCAATACAGGTCACTATTGATGAAATGCCGACTCTGAAGTGTACGCCTCCATTAGTGAAGGCCAATCCAGTGAGGATTATTTTTGCTTTAGACAACAGTTGCCCCAACAACGTAGCGGGTACCTACCATCAATAAGGTCCCGTAGCCGTGAAACCCACTCCCACACCAACATAATGGTGCGCTAGGATATAAATAAACAATGTGATATATTCTATTTTCAACCCCGCGGAGGTCATAACGGATCATTACGTTGTAGACGAATCGCCAAGCAGGTAGAGTTCGCAAATAAAAACCCACTTGATGCAAGGTATCTGGGTGGCTTGCTAGATGTTTACTCGCGTTGTTCAATTGGGGGAATCGTGAATCCAAACAAAGCCTCAATTCCAAGCTAAACTGGGACGAGTCCCCCTAATGATGGAAAAACAGTGCCCAAAGGGGCCCTTCTCCATTCGACACCACTACCCCCCTTTCCCCATCCCCCCCACCCTTACATGACCCCTCACCCCATCTTTCTAAACTGGGATCCGGATATGTATTCCCTAACAAAGAGTGAAGCATCCCCAGCCGCATGGCCCTCAGTTGGTATGTAAACAGTTTGCTCTAATATTTTATCTGAGTATCTCAGACAATATTGTACTCTGAAGTTGCGGTTAACAACTCCTCTGAATACTTTTATGACATGGTTTAATCTCCTGTACGAGAGGGGGGGGCGGAAATAGCCTTGGTAGCCGTGGTGTAGCGCCACCAGCGGGTCCTGCCCATGTACTCTAGCTGCTGGGGTAATATTTTACATCGACTAGTATTATCAATCCCCGAACCTCCGAGAGACCTGAGAGAAACGGGTGGGTTTGGCATAAAAATACCAGCATGACCATGGCTAGTTGATACATGTGCATTTGTTTGCCATGCAATGGTGGCCATTGGGCCCAAATCTCCTTTGGTTAAAATGTTTTTACCACCAGTGTATGTCGACGGCGTGAAGAACATATAATAATTGGTCAATTAAGAGGGAATGTTTGTCCGCCTATTCCATGAGCCCAGACCCCGCTCGGACACGGCCTGACTATTGTGGGCCTAGTGTTTATGGTCAGAATGCTGACAGTTAGTGCCATTGACTGTAGGTTGTATATAGTCCGGTGCAGTTTTATCACAGGTGGAATCGAGGTATTCACCGTAGCCTGAAACAATCCCCGCGGGCTTTCATGCATAATGCTTTCGATGGCGGGTCGGGACTATAGGTTGGGTCCGTGCTAAAGAATGCTGTAGTGGGGTATATAGTCCATGTGCATACCTACACACAACCCCACACATATATGCCTACCCACGGAATCCCTCGCATCCGTCCATGATCTGTCTCGACTCTAGTACACCCCCAAGGTTCGCTCTTCCGCCCTAATATGGTTAAATAAGATTCGGTCGATGTGGTACTAGCGGTACACCTGCGATTATTTCCGAACAATAAGTGCATCGGTCCGATACTCTACATTGGTGGGGGTTGGACCGCTTGTCAGTTAAAAGGCCAATGTTTATTCGGCACAGACTCGTATTATGAAAAAAAGTAACATTTCCTGACGATTACCTGTGCATGATGCATACTAATAAGCACTAAATTAGCATCAATGACACCTCGCCTCCCTCAATCACCGGCATTTTCCGCCCTATTAATAATACTCCTTTTTGTGACAGATCAAGGAGGGTAGAGCCCAGTCAGAGATCCAATACAACAGTCATATAGGACCCCAGCTGACCAAATGTCAATATTGGGCAACTAAGTCTTACGGATTCGGGTTAGCATTGTACTGGCTAGCGAGATCACAGTGGAGGGCTTATGCGCAATGTGCGATTCTTGGTGGTATGTCCCCAGGGCCGACGGTGTGGAGTGAATCGGGGGTTTGGGGGAAAACTAAACAATTATTGAGGAAGAACCTAAAGGTCAGGTGGACAAAACGCCAGTCCAAAATGCCGCCAGCGCAATGAGTCAGGGGGGAAATAAACGGTCCCTCATATGCAGGTGTATGTATCCGGGCGGCGGTCTCGCTCACCTGTCGTATATACTCCTGTAATGTCAAATTAGAATTCACCCGGTATAGGGCCCATTTTGTAGGAGTCCCTCTGAATCCGAGTCGGGAAGCATCAGTAACTCTTCACCCTGCAGTAGTCGCTAGTCGGACAATAGAGTGCCCACTGTGGCCCCACTCTTCAACTCACATACCTCCAAAATTTTCTAAAACCAAAACCCGGACCTCGTTGGAAGCGGATTGAAGGGGGGGGTTCAATGCAAGGGGTGTATTATGTACGACTAGTGAAAATCGTTCGAGTGTCACGGACGGCTACCCCGCCCATTTTACTGATGCGCCATATAGTTGCCGAGTCAATGGAAGTACCCCATCGCGAGCCATTACTCAGTAGAGCCCGCGAATTGGAATTAGGAACAACTAAACCTAAAATAAAAAGAGTTTCAGCGGGGATTTCATACTCGACTGGCCTGAAGGGAAACAGGTCATTCAGTTTAAAGCAATAACAAAACCCATCCACAACACCAGCATAGGGGCAATCTATTACCATCCCCAAAAATAGCATCATGTCAACGCACTGTTGAGGTGTGTCCTACCCACAGCTAACTCATGAGGCGACCCTGTTAAACAGAATATACCAACGTGGTTGATAAGCGGCTGAGTATATGTGCAATATGGAGAATAATCCACTTATTCATCCGGACACTACAGTATACTCGGCTTGGCCAATATAAAGGCATATGGTTCCACTAAAGGGTGACCGCTATTGCCTTATCCACCTATCTATATCCCCATGTTAAACGGCAGGAGTAGTGAACGTATTAGTAAAAGAAGCGGTACGGATGTAGGGATGATTCACTCTACCATATTGGGGTTTGACTAGGTTCCTTGTGTCGCATCAATGGGAAATAGAACGAGATGGGGGCGTATTAGAAAGGCGGCATATGTGTGGGTGTGAATGGGTGTTGGGTGTTAGCCAATAGCCGTGGGTGATGCAATTGGCCCCATTTTAACCCGGTGGTACGATTCAGCTTGAATAGTCTATAATATTCAAAAAAAGTACTCTAATTAAACGGAGGGATTCATATGGGTGAACTTCAACCCAACTGTATAAGATTTTACACAATATATGTATGGGATAATATGTGGGAGAATAATTTTTGACCAGTAATATTTACCTTGTCAAATGGATTATTCGTTATACAGCCTGGATGAACTTCTGCCATATTAACCGAGTATACATCCCAGAACAGGGTATTGGGAGGTCCATTGAATTTGTAGATTAAGGTAGGTTTAAAGTCAGCGGATTTCCACCTTTGAAATCACATTTATAGAAACTACCCACGATTACGTGGGAAGTATTAGGCTAGCTATTTCAAATTGCCTTCTTTCTCAAGAAATAACTTATCACATTATCGGGTACGTCATGCCATTAAATATGCGCTGGGATGGGGTGGTGGCCGAGAATAGATAATGGGTGCAAAGTACATCCAAAATGACAGGTATCACTGATACCAACACCTTACGTCTGAGAACGTCAGGGAATGTGGTAACAAAGGTCTACCTAGGGACTTGCGTATATGTCTTAACGGCATAGAGGTATCACCATTTCCAGGGTTTCTAGTAAACCAAATGAAGAAACTTATCTTTTCGCCAGTGTCTCATCCATGTCGCTTGACTATCCCAGTGACGAATTTTTGGTAAACAATCCTCTATTTGGGCCGGTATCCCAGAACCCACCAACTCGATTGTCCACCATCAGAGGGGGTATTTTTTTCTCTTTCTTCTATTGTCTCGGAAGCAACTAAATATTCGCAATAAAAAATACCGAGTGTGCCCTGTGTACCCTCCAGTGGTTTGTTTGGTAGCCCTGCCGTCCACAGGCCTACCGCCTGATCTAAATGTTTTGGTGTCAGCAACGGACGATATCAACTGCATCAATAGCAACAATAATAATAAGAATAATATAAGCGGATATACCGCTTACGATTAGAAGACATTGTCAACTCCACTATTTTGTATGTGCACTCAATATGCCGAAAAATTGACGGCGGAGTAGAATCGATTCGAATCCAAGCACCCTTCGTCCAACACGTGCAGCGGATACAGTGCTCTAACCACCCGGCAAATATATGGGTTGTACCATAGACAATGCCGGACCGCTTGCGGAAAGGACTCCATCCGGGTGCGAGTGGGAATATTTCGTGGGGCTGCAAAAAGACTAGTGCTAGGGCGACCAGGATTATCCTAGCAATTACCTGGTCAGCGTCACACTCGCGGTACTAACGGTGGATAGGATTGCCCAAGTTTCTTTTTGTTTGACAGTTGAAGGGGTCGAGTATGGGTGCCACTCCATGGGTTGAGGGAATGAAGGGGTAATACAGGGACCTCAGTGTGCCAAAGATGTTAATGTACCTAAACTCCTTCTAACTATTCACCTCCCATTTCTACCCCCTCGCCCACTCTTCTCCCAGGGCCTGGTCGGAAAAGTGGCTCTTTGACACGGCTAGTCATTGGGCATGCTTTTCTCCCATTGCTTGGACTGGGCGTGGACAATGTGATTGCAAGGGTTAAAGGTGTTCTCAATTCGTGGGATCGTGTAATGATCTGAATAGAATGGGTCAGTTCGGTATTCCCTATTACATTGGCCCGTTAGGTCAGTGGATAGAGAACCCAGGCAAAATACCCACTATTAGGAAACTGGCATTCCTGTGAATAAAGACCAGGTGAAAACGGTCAGGTGGCCCTGAAATGTCATCGCTCGAATGGGTAGCCCAAACATACCCCCCACCTCTCCCTCAATTGGTATTTTTATCCAATACCCTTTCAACGGAAATGGTGGTTGCATTGAAGGTCATGTGAACCGACCACCTTATTTATCTCGCTGTCCCAAAGCAGCAAACGCAAGCTCTTCCGGACCGGGTTTGCGCTGGCCTAAACCAATTCCGTAGAGAGATGTAATAATGAAGAGGCCTGTCCACGACTCTTGTCCACCTTGTTGCATCGAATTCTCATCTCCCGGAATATTCAAATTTACACAATGAAATGTCGGGCAATTCAAGGTGGCACGGTGCTCTTTTTAATCATTTTCATAACTCTAATATGCTGACTACCATTTGGGACCTTCCATACCTGGCTAGGGGACACATTTGGGCGGTTGTTTAATGCTGACCCTATTCCCATAGGCCGAGTGGCTCAGTCCCTTTACTTTTATATTGTAGATATATTCATAAAAATTCCATCCCAAGTGCGGAACAACCTAACAATTATGAAACATATTATAAATATTAGTATCATGTCGGACTGAGGAGATTGTAAAAGGTCCAGTAGCATCTCTTCTACGTTGCTTTTTTATAATGTAAAATCTGCAAACTGGGGTAAGGCGCATTGATATACCATGAGAACCAGATACATATATTTTACCCATAGTTTGTAATTGGTCGAGTATGAACCTGCAGACAAAATAAAGCCATCTTCGCTATGGTGAAGGGGGAGGGGGCATTTAGATTGAACCAATAAGCTTAAGGAGTAAGTAGGCGATTGACAATAAGATGTCGAAGCTGAACGATCGAAGGGACACATGGATAGGTATGGCCATCAATCTCACCCATATCGAAATACCGACGACTATCTGTTGGCCACTCATTCCCGACAAATCCTGACGGTGCTTACTTCGGCGGGAATTGCAGCTGGAAATGCTATGACTACGAATTTCCGATGGTAACCTTTAAGACCGTAGCCATTCTATAGATTTATTATTATTCATGAAAAATTAAAATATAATAAGGTTATCGAATGTTTCAAGTTCTCTTGGGTATTTTCTTTAACCACCTGATTTTCGGCCGACAACAATAATTTCCATTAACAAACTCGCCACTAACTTGGGCGGTGAACTAATAACCTTGATCGAGTACGAGGTCTTAATAATACCCACTGCCCGGGGTGCCCATTATAGCATTTGCCTTTTTTTTTCAATAGGAAATACAACCTGGAGTACAATATTTTTGTTTAGTTCCATTTCCCATAAATTCACCCGAGATTTTGAAACAATTGGCCCATGAACCAAATTTTTCCTACGAGTAATCTATGGGAATATACACCAAGCAACCACCAGGGGGGGGGGGTTGACCAGAGCGTTGGCAGTCACGCTAAATCCAATAAAAATGCTTTAAACTAGGTAGATAGCATAAACTCAACGGCATACCGAGTACAAACGAAATGAACGCTAGCCCAAACTCGGCCGTCTACCACCCCTGTCGAGAAATCTCGTTATCCGCAATCCTTGAACAACTCTTGTTTAGACTCCAAAAGAAAGTGAACCGACTGAATGCGACCGATACGCGATAAAGGCAGTGCCTGCGTAATGATAGCTATAAATGTGTTTCATTATTAGACGGATTAGGAAATTGCGGTCTTCATTTGGTAATAGGGGAACGGGGAGGGGTGGAGGGGATGATAGCGACCTAGACGCCCTATGGTTTCTTATTCAATAATAGGAGGTCTAGTCCCAAACGCAATTGATTTTATGGAGCCTCCTAATCGGGATGGCGAGGTCCATCCGTATTTGTCGAGATACCGGAGGTCAAATGCCCATTGAAACCCCGTTAGCGGGGGGCTTCGGAGGATAGGTAAGCAGCTATCCATCGCGACCCCCCTGTCGGATGGGCATGGCCAATATCCACCCCACCCCCACTTTGGTCAATATAAATGTTTCTATGGAAACTAGTATGAGGCAACCCCTAAAGCATTGTATTGGGCGATCGATGGCTGTAATACCGGAATAGGCCAAGGACGCTAATCACATGTTCTTCATTGCTATATGCCTCCATTGTCTGGATTGGATTGGTGTGGACCTCCATTAATACTGCTTTCTCTTCAACCCGTCTTACCTTTCCTACTCTCCGTTCCTTCGACCAGTGTAACTCAAACGGACTTCTCAAACTAGGCATACCATGCATTGTACGATCGGGGGGGGTCAACCAGCTATAATACAACTCACCTAGGGGTTAGCCATTCTAGCCCGTCCCGCCTCACTCGGTAACTTCCGCATATTAAGGAAATGTAAAGTCCCAACTGGCAATTTAGCTTTAATCAAAGAGAGGTTTCCAAGAACTGCCATTACCCACCTAAATAAGAAACCATATACTGGCCCATTCACTAACCATTCAAGATGGACAAACAAAATGTTTTTAATTTTGCCAAAGTACTCAGTCCAACTCATTAGGAATTACCAAACGAAGGGGAATGAGTGAGGAAGTTAGGGAAAGGGGTATACATTAAGAGGAAATTAGCTAGGCTGCAAGGATTTCCAGGTGCGAAGTGTTAAGGTTACAAATTGACGCAAGATCAACCGAGAGATCTGTGGGTGAACAGGGGTAGACCAAATATTGTAGTAATTTTCCAGGCCTATGAGATGGTGGATAGAACGAGACAGGAATGGCAATAAACTAATGCGGGCTTGTCCATCGTTGGTCGATACTTAACTTCAGCTGAGGGGGATGCGGCATTAGCCGGTATCCCAGTTCGTGGATTTGGTGTGTTATCATTGAAGTAAAAGAACCCAATATTTATCGATATGCAGCCCTTGTGTATAAGTGCTAATAAAGCCCAACAGCTGACCTAAAATCACGAGTGGGATTTGAGTATAATTATTCTAGAGTCTTCCGAGACCTATCATGGGTTACTGGAAGTCGATGTTATCTTGGCGTAGAGGCACTTTAGGCCAGCCATAGTCCGGTTTGGTTCTATGGGTAATATGCTTTGGCGGCTAATCCTTGTTGCGGTTAGTTTGGTAAACAAAAGGAATGCAATTTAAAATGAGCCATGGTGAACAATAATGCGCAGGTATATTCATTAATATTACATTAATAACAGTGAGCTCAGTCTAGGTATGATTAAATGGTAAATAGCGTATACTTTGCCACTGTATGCTGCGTGTATCTCAATAGCTAAGACCTAATATCAATTTGTACAGAACTCATTAAATAACCGGGGTAATTAAAAATAAACAGGTCTGGGCTAGAAAATATACATATGAGCACAAAATTCCTGATTCCTGATTAATTTTTAATTTGTAAAGAGGGGAAATAAAGCTAACATGTCATACCGCGTCTACTTACAAGGTGGTAGGACCATTTGGACCCATACTAAGTGTGTTAAGCGGTTAGGTGGCTATAAATAACTGACGTTAGCATTGAAAGCCAAAGGTCGGCTCAGTCAGACTTCACTAGTAATATAACCAGGTAACGGTGTACTCGAGAATATCAACTGTAGACAAGCTAAGGCGGCGGTTAACATGACCTTCATTATTCACGAAATTGACACCGTGAAGGGGGCAAGTTGCTTGCTTTTACGCGGCGGACATTTGCACAATTGCAGTGCTTCATTTTCTTTTCTCCGCCATTTCTCACTCAACCAATACGAACTACCCACTGTATGAACTGCCGCAACCTATTATTGGCAGTCAAACGGACTTCCACGAAAGCGCCAGGGAATAATCTAGTACTCGCCTTATTTTCCTCCCGCCAGATACTCACTGGAGTATGGCATTGGCCTCTCTCTTTATTTCTCTCTCCCTCTCTCAAATTTGCCGAAGACTTACCATAAGTGACAAGGGACTGCAGCATGGTTAAAATCACGCCAGATTCTCTTTATTTTTTTAATCCTTTCTATGGATTTAATTTAACCATTTTTATGCGGAGGTAGTTGTGGGGGTGGGATCGCCCCCCAGAGTGTAAGATGGGAGCCACGAATGGAAACACCCAAAACTCAGCTATTTGAGGTGGGGCCAGTTGACTAGTGTCGCTTTTCCGGTGCTTGGATCGAGCGAAACCAATGGACTCGTGGACTCGTTAGTATGGGGGCGTGGTAATGAAATGGGCCAAGTATGGTTCAGTGTGAGTACAAGCACCCGTGGGGGTAAAGGAATGTACGGCGGTTTGTTGACCCTTCATTCTCCGGCTTTCAGCGTGAATTACAGCTCCGCCGAGCGGGGATTGGTAGCGGACTTTGGTCAAAAATTCCGCCAGGCCATCGGCGGTAGACCTTCCGCAAAATAGAGGGGTTTAAACAATTGCGGATAACTACTCCGCCAAAGAACTCCCTCCTTTGGTGGATAGTTCGGTGCGGTTTGACATTAGTCAACCCAGGAAGACCGGGTATCTGTTCGTAATACCATTAATAAGCTGGTGCTTTACCGAACTATTTTTTAAAGGATCGAGAGTCAGCAATACATTGGCGTGGACACCTACTTGGCTATGACCCAGTGTTCTCGGGGGTACTAGCACTTTCCGGGACCATACTTTTCCACCTAATCTAAACAGCTCATAATAGAAGACCAGGGTATTGTCTGTTATTCTGCTTTTGAGACCATATATGGCATTGGTATTTGATATTGATATGCGGACCCAGGTGGGAGTATCTCCCAAACGAGGCGCGGCGGGGTTGGGTGGATAAGTTCTGATGTCATGTTTTGGGGGTGACTTGCCGGGTATCAAACCCTGTCACTCATTTGCTGATGGACATTGGGCTGTACTTGTGGTTGATGAACATACGGGTTGTTTTGACAGCTAGTTATTTCCATATTCTGAACTCTTGTTGCCGTAATCCATACATTGTTCCCGAGGAATGCCCCCATGTTGGTGGAGAGGGCGGGGTCGGTAAACGTAAAGGACCAACAACAATCGGTATATACTGCTGGCCGAGTATTCATCCGTCGCCCTACTCCCCCCTGGTTAATATTGTAGGCCTAATAATTGGCCAAAACAATTGCACATTTGACTGGCATTTCTGGGCTAATGAAGTGAGTATATTACACCGCCCACTTTGGTCTAGGTGGTGGGAAATAACAATCGGGTTTTTTGAGTATGGGGTAGTGTGGAATAGAAACAAGTAAAAAACTACGAGTGAATAGGCGAACCAGGCTTGGTAACACCTATTTCATACATATCCCTGGCACCTGGCCTATCAGGCGGGCAAAGGTGGAACCAAATAGCAGCGGCAATCGGTTACCCAGGAAGCAGGGTGTTACTATCCGTTTAAACAATACTCACCGCCAACTTGTCTAAGAATGGGTGTGATGGGGTGTGGGGATGCCATTATTGTACTCAGATGTGCAACTGTGCTACACTCCAACGTAAGTATGTATACTGGTTACATCACACCGCTGTTTGCTAGTGTCCCATACGTGGTTCACTAGGATGAGTTGGCCCATGGAACACCGGCGGCTGACTGAGGCTCGGTGTTCTGGATACCCCGATTACAGCTGTTGTAGTTCTACACCATAAGCACGGTTAAAATAGACCAATAGTTGGTTTTAGTTAAAAATAAACTACTAGGTATTATTAAGGAAGGCGGAGAATCCGTCGACCGTAGTAAGTCGTTGGGTAGCTCGATAATCGCACCATAACACTCCCGAAAAATCGTAGATGTAATGGTAGGTCTGTAGGTAAGTCGATAATGATAGAAATCCAATCTAGTTAGGGTGCGCAACCCGCCGACCCAGCCTACAAATGGTAGGATCTTTACAAATGGGAGCAGCTGATTCTTTAAGGTGCAATGGCGGGATCCTAGCCCAGGCCATTGCGCTTGACTCCAATCTACCATTATACACTACAATCCCGTTCGCTAATTATCCAATCAATGATCATATGCTCAGCAAGTATTTACCGAGCTCAATATCCCGTTCAACGATCAACCTATCCCTAAACCGTGGTCACAATGTCCATCATTTTCTTTCCCTCCCCCCTCACCTCTTTCCTTTTGTGTCAGCCTAGATGTACTGGTTCGATGGGGAGAGGGGAGTGGCTCCGCCTGATGATCGACTCTTGGTTGTAGTAGTGCATATGTACCTTAAGAAACGCTTAAAGCGTGGACTGGCCCACTTTAAAGGAAAAGGATGTGTGCGAATAGAGGCGTTGCCAATCCTAACGCGCCCTGAAAGCTGCCCATCAATAATCCTCCACCGAATACTTCAGTGCCACTAAAACTCGGTATATCTTTGATTTACAAGTCAACAATAAAGTGGGGTGGGAGAGTTCAGGCCCAAATGTTCGTGAGCGCCCCAGCGAAATTAAACATCGCCATAGGTCACACTGTACCAAAGCACTGTGTAGATGGATCAATCGCCACCAGATCACATCCTAGCGGGCTTTGTTTGAAGGGGGGAGGGGGGTAATCGCACCATATAGTTTAGGGCCGAGTAAGTATTTCTAACTAGCGCATCCTTTTCGGCTATTTTAAAACATACATTGCGACATGAGCGACACGATCAGGGTGGCCGTAAATATACGATGGACATGCGCCCCGGCCACATTCGAGTATTAATCCCGCCAGGGCCGATCTAGTTGTTCAGGTAGTATCCGCCCCCCTCCCCAAAAGTGGTGCGGGGAAAGACGAGACATATCACTGCTAACTCATCCTCCCCCCCGGTCTTTGCATGTCAGCACCCCACTTTATTTTGCGGCCCACAGTGGGTCGACCAGGGGAGTTAGGTCAGCTGACGACTCCAGTTAGCCAGAATACCTTTACTCCATCTTCCTTATATCCCAATTAGCCCAACCGCGATGGGCGAAAAGCTATAAGTGGTTGCACTAGACCAAAGAGGTGTGGAATAGCCTCAAGGGGAACATTATTAACCCGACCCAATTACCGTGGCTAGACAAACTAGATTGACTAAAATAGGCATTGCTCTGAGCCGCGAATTACCCATAACACCATGGCGTACGCAAAAAAAAAAGATACGGGAAGATTCCTTAGTGGAGAGGGGAAGCGGAAAATTGAAGCCGAGGCTGAGTGCCATTTGTTCCAACACGGTCAGGAGTCTTTCCGACCAGACCCTCCAACCAATGCCTGCAGAATCCAACAAATGTGGGAGGCGGAGGGAAGAAGTCGGGGATATTTCCCAGAAGTTGGGCTTCTATTTTTATTATATTTAGCAACGGCGAACAGTTCCCCGCTCCGAAGTGGTGAGTACTTCCTTCGCAGCCGCTCCGACGGGCGGCCAACCCCAACCTGCAACCCCGCAGTGTTCTCATTCCATCAGCAGGTTTTCTGGGGAAGGTCGGAACTCTTCACATACTCCTTCAATTTGGCACCAGTGGTCGTCATTTGGGCCACATAGGGTCGGATATAGAGGGCCCGCCGTACTTCTTTCCATCTATCCACTAAAAAACGTATTCGTCTCCACTGCCAACCATGCTGGGCCAATGGGCCGAGTCACCACCCCATTACCTCAGTCTACTAGAGTATAAGAACGATTGGCCTAATATATTTCCGGTTTTGGCCTCAATTGGGAACCAGCGACTCTTCTTATTCACTACATTGGCTTCCCATGGCCTCTGGCTTTCCCATTTGACGTCTTGGACAATTCGGCTGGCATGCTTATTAGGTTTAGACGTGTCTTCCTTATACCCTTCCCCACAGCACATTTACCCGCAGTTTCTTTTTGAGAATAAACACCAAGAAGGAACGGATATTCCAACAAAGTGTTTGATCACTGTCCATGTGAGCCTAGGTTGTTCAAAAAATAGGCAGTGTTACTAGTTTGGGTACGATTAAGCCTCCATAATTAATCATGCTAGGACACGTTCCAAACCGTGGTCTAGGTGGCTTAACACTACTAACCTCTTCCCCAAGGTCTCTACTTTAATACCGCGTGCTTTGGGAAGGCATATGGAACGAATGCCAAAGTTGCTGAAAGCCGTTTACCAATCACGAACCAATAGCATTTTGAAGACCGCCCTTCTCGTTTTAATCACGCGAAACGAAGACTGAACCCCGCCAAAGAAGAGGCATGTGGCGTGAATAACCGAAAATAGCGGCTTGATCTTGTCAGTGAGACGAAAGAAAGTTAACGACCTCATACACCATACAGGCAGCTCCGACACACTACCTGCATAGTCGTTTACTGTTCTGCGTTTCCCTTCCATTGACTCATCACCCGCAGCTAGGTATGATAGCTATACGAACGGGTGTGTGGCCCTTGCATTTACCACTACAAGTAATAATATTGGAGCTACAAAACCTCTCTCTCAGAAACAAGAGCGTCTTTAAGGAACACATGCCATATGAGAGCATTTTCTTAGCACCATGCTATTTGAGTGCACTAGAGTGGGTGGTTTTTCCTTCGCCTATTAATATTAGCGGTTCTCGCTGAGTTTGTATGTCAAATTTCCAGTTGACATTGGCCGAGGCACTCCCAGTCCGGATAAACCGACCACTGTCAGATTTAAAGCAAGGATCGGCCAGCAAATAAACCGCCGAGAGTATATATACATATATATAAAAAAAGACAGAAATCCCTATCATGCCAATGACCAACCTCCTTCCCTCCAATTGACAACTAGGGCCCTGGCTCCTCCAGCCATCACCCCTCATCTACACTCACTCGCACTGGTCAGCGTTGCTCATCCGCCTTCTAACCAACTGACCACCCCCGTCACCCCGCACCAATGTCTGTGGATAAATGAAGGCACGAGTCGTGTACAATTATACCGCTCCAATAGGAGTTAGTAGGGAATGACCAGGGCAGGAGTGTTGGCTGTGGTGTAAATCACGTCCATCCCTCTCATTAGTAGAGGTGTCGGCTGTGGGTTTAGCTGATTAGAAAAGAGTGTATAGTGTTAAAATATGAGAGTCCCGCGACACCAAGATGACACTTGCCCATGGTTAATGGACCAACCTGGATATAAGGAGCAATTTCACGAATAATATAGGTCAGGATTAGGTGGATTAGTGTATGAGGGGGACTGAGACAAGGGAGATGGCCATTATGAATAATGAGAAATGCCTATGGGCGGTTGTACGCGGATGACATAAGCACCTTGAGTAGCATGGTGCCAGGGCTTTGGAAAAGACGTTGGTTTGAGGCGAAAAATGATAATTACACAATGGTATCGGTGGGAAGTACAATAAAGAAAATGAAAATGGCCTGAGTAAAGCACGAGGGGCGACTAAGATATAATCGGAAATGCGGAGGAGTGGGTGATGGGAGAGATGGGAGGATTGTAGGGGGAGGTGCGAAGAGGACTCTAATAGGTGGGGAGTGGTTATTACTACTCCTACTACTCTTCCTCCGCCGACGGAGCAATCCTTGATATTATTATATACATTTCCCGTGAGGTTAAACCCGACCAACGAATTAGGTTGCCCATGACTAATTGGGACAATTGGTCGGGTAAATTGTTTGGGAGAGGAAGAGATGCGAATTCCTTAATGCTTGATACTAAATAGATGTGGGGAATACCTATAAATAATAAAAATAAACAAGTGTTCATTCCGCCGCACCACAAATATGCAGAATGGTACCAGGAACGTACAGTGATCAGGTCCAACGTGTGGAGAAAGCATTGGCCCATTTAGCGGGGAAGACAGTACCTAATGGGGCTCAATGTGGGAGGTGCATGGGGTCTACCTCCGGATAATAATGCGGAGCAACGAACAAGTCTAAATTGAGTTTAATCGATACTAGCTAGTTCGCATTTTTTTTAAAAAGTGGTTCACTGAGGGTTTCCTTTTCAATCCCACTTATGGCAGCCATACTTCTCCATTATCTTCACACAACTGCAGTTGGGACTGCATTCTCACTCTAACGTGGCGACAGCCCTTTATATAATACAAGCCATTTAGGTTTAATGGCACCGGTGTATGATACACCGCGTTCATTACACCCCCCCCCTCCCTTACCTGACCATATTTGCTATGGCCATGGTGCGACTGTTTCATTAATATATTGCGACACCATTTATTAAGTGAGTGAGGTAGGCGAGAGGGTACAGCAATGAACGTGGGAGGTTGGATAAAATTGGTACACCATTCTAGGTTAAAAGGAATTACTCGCCAATCCAGTGGCTTAGCCCATTGATTGCTTCCGATTTTGTACAAGGTTGAACGATTAAGGATAAGCGTACGTTCGTTGCCTAATCCGCTCTATAATAACCTAGGAATTCCTATTAGTATACGACCGTGTTCGTGGCCCATCTTTAGACTACCTGGCCAATACTAATGACGTTTGGAAGCACTCGTTCATCCTCCTTGCTTTCTTATTATTGCCGAGCCAATCCCCCTGACTCACGCTCCGCTTCGCTTGAACCACTCGCGCTCGCTGGTTGTACCTATCCATGCGATCAACCAGTAAGCATGGAAGCAAGGGACGTACATTGACGCCGTGTGGTTGGGAGGCGGGAAACTCCAGGTCGCTCATCCCTGACCCCTTGACCGCCTAAACCTTCTATTAGATTGGTGGACGTTGAGAGATACCGACAGCATCTTGAGCCATTTGTTAAATCTATATATGTCGATTGGTTCTATAGGAAATTCCTTTAAACCGCCCCTCTCTCCCATATTACCCTATTGATTTATCCGACCATCTTTTTTCCTTCAGTCTTCTTTGTCTATTCTACTTCACTCCAATCCGAACGTTCTCTCCCATCTCACTCTGGAATAGTCCGGTTATATTCATTCGACCGTTTCATCCGCGTCCCATCTCTAGTGTTATCCGAATGGGTCATATGGAGAGAAGCGGCCAAAACAGCAATGATCGTTGGTGAAATTGTATTTTATTGGATGAATGGGATGATCCACACCACACTATACTTTTCTTTTTTTTGTGCACCGCCGCGTATGGAAGATGGACACGCAACTTTTTGAAGTGCGCCTGCCCCATTTTGAGACTTTCCTTCTCAGTCTACCAAACTTTAATTTCATGGTGATTCAGTGGTATTGTAATATTCTAATTCCACTGTGGGGGGGAGGGGAGGGTGGAGCTCGCCAAGGATTGCTCGTAGAGACACGATGTACGAGGGGTGGATGGGCCAAATTCTGGCCACAGTCCAGCTTTCAGTTTCACTAATTAGACCATATTAATCCCCAATGTGCTCACCATTTCGCCTCTATGTTGGTTCCCTTAGACTGAAAGTGGGAGTTTAACTTGATTTCGAAATAGATGAAAAGCCTAGAGGTCTTGACAGCGATAGTGTAACCCCAATTACAGTCACCGTCCAACTTGGGTCGTTAGCCTATTAGTTTAGGGAATGAAACATACCAGTTGCTGTTACTGAGGGACTTACACCTATACAGTTACCGTTTCAAATTCAGTCTAATACGGCCGAACCCCGCTCGTGGTCCATTTTCCCATGCGTATCTGAGAGCAATATGAGAATAGTAATTGACCTGGATTGTGGGCAGCTGGGGAGACCCGCAGAACCAATTGCCCTACCCCCCCCTTCAACTAGACCCCCGGGTTAGGGAGGGGAGTTCCGATAATATGAAAAGGGGATATTCGCGCTCATCTTGCATTTAAACTCTGCTGTTAAACGTTTTCCCGCCGAGGCAGTTCCATTTTAACGAATCGTAAGGGCCAAATCTGGATAATATGACCAACGACGACCAGATTGTACATTCTGGAAGCCATGGCTTTTTTCAAGGGGCTGGCGGATATCGTAACTGATCAGGGCCAGGCCAATCGCATTGCGTTGGCCTAAAGTCCATCCTTGGGCACTACAAACTAAGTTTGGGGACACTGCAGCCCTGTGTACATCGATGACTAGCGAGCATCCCTCCATTGACTGGTGGAATAGACGCGTCAATCCGGCCATAGACCCTGACTTGCGAATGGAGGGCACTAACGAATGGGGGAGAAGGGGAGCCAAGCGTACAGAGCCACTGTCTGAGGCTTTCGCGGGGATTTTCGCACCCTCACTCTCTCGGTCTTTGTTTATTCCCCTCTTCCTCCGCATGTAGGGCCTCTTTCTCCATTTGTGTTTTTCTTCTATGCTTCCGTCAAGTATGAGTGGATGCTATAGTTCGCGTTCCGCCTCTAACACTAAACATGGTCTCTATTTCACCTTCTCTTCCCCCCCCCCACCCCCTGTCCCTACCTCTACGCTTCCATATGTTGAGACACTCGATCGCAATGGTGGAAACACCAATACATTTGATCGATTTGGACCACGCAAGCTCTAATCATAGCAAACCATCGCTAAGAAATAGAGTGGCATAGCAATGGGGAAAACGAGGGTGGAGTGACCAAGACAAGGGGACAATCAATGGACTGACTGACCATCTCCCCCATCGTCCTCCATGACTAGCGCTTCCATCTGGATTTACGGGGTATTCCATCACCGCTGCTCTAATTAGCACCGCCCTTGTTTATTGATAAGAGAGCGAAATGTAGGGTGAGAAATTTACACAGAGTGGGGGTCGATGAGCGGGCCTAAGGCGATTGCTTGCAGGTTA
Organism: Dimargaris cristalligena; assembly: GCA_027576995.1. NCBI lineage: Eukaryota > Fungi > Kickxellomycota > Dimargaritomycetes > Dimargaritales > Dimargaritaceae > Dimargaris > Dimargaris cristalligena. The sequence continues at coordinate 37,586 of JANBQC010000062.1, forward strand.
CTATTTCCGGGTGTATCTATCCTTATAGAAAAGACGAGGCCTGACAATCGCGGAGCCTAACCGATTCCGGGCAACCTTCACTTAAACCTCTCTAATGAACAACTGTACCACGTTATACAAAGGTATGCCTATCCTAGCCAGGGTCCTACGTACCAGATTGTATGAAATGAAGGATGCTACGTAAATAATGGGGGGGAAATAGGACCCCTGAAACACAGGCCTACATCACTAAGTGACTACTCGTACTCATGGTCTCGTATGTCGTTTACGCAGTACATTCACTGACCCGTTGAAACTTTCTAGTTCCCTTACCCACAGGTTTTTAACCCTGGCCTGTTCCATATGAAAATTGGCGAATACACCTTGGTATAGACCCCATGGTAGAAAACTCAGCAGGGCTAGCTGGGCGGTACGATTGCTGTGACTACTATTCTCAGTCCCCTCAGTAATGGCAGCGTGACCACCTCCTACCCCGTGAAAGAGAGAGAAAATACAGTACAGGGATCCTTTTCTTTCCCGCGCAGCTAACTAGCCAGTCAATGTGAGGCACGGGGTTTGCTCAAGTGGTGTTGATAGGGGCCCGACGAGAGACGGATTCATCGGGCTGATTGGCGCGCTTATACACATGAGCCAATGTCGATGAACGGATACCTTACCGCTACTTATGAAGGTTCAACGAGTGGGTGGGGTGATGGGGAATGGAGACTAAATGATGAGGCGTATAGTATTCTGTGAGAATGAGGTCGTTGAAAAGGGTGCGACATGGGCGAATAATAAAAGTATGGATTAAAAGAGGGAGTTCAGCCCGACATTGTCATCGAATAGATATGAGCCGGGGAAGGCTGCCCTTAACGTTATTAGCGAGTGGAACCTGAGGAACGACGTAGTACTTAATGGCGAATATACAGCCAATGTTAGGCACAGGCTGGTTATAAGATGAAGCCGGGATGATCCTGTACGATTTGTTTTGGGTCTCATATCGATGGGAACCAACGAAGTGACTGGCTGAGCGTGACTTGACCTCGGGCCAAACGTTGCTGACCAGTATTACCGACTCCGCCTTATTACGTTGGCCCTGGGGCCCGATGGTGATAAAACAATCCGAGCAGGCCGTATGGGTTGGTAAGGAATGGTTGACGTGCTTTTCCCATGAGCCCACCCGTTATCCAACTAGTGTGTGTGGGTTTGAAGTTTGCCGAACAAATCATGAAGTGGGTGGTGAGAAGGGGCGGGCAAATGGTGGGTACATATAAGCCGGTGTGTATACATAAATGGGTATGTGTAGGGCGAGCCGTTGGCTGTCAAAATCTAAAAATAACGAATAGCGTTTGGTCAATATACATTCCTTTTCGGTAGATAGTGTCCCGGATATAATAAAGGCGCAGTTGGGTTCATATGTGCTACCCCGCCCCCTTCCTTCTCCTGGCTATTCCCACATTCCAAGCTATCCGATGACACTCTGGCCTCGGTATATTCCAATTGATAGTATGTCGATATACTGCAACGTAGAGCTATCGATCAACTGTATCGGAATAATAGGAAATTGCCCAGGGACCATAGCGCACGGTAACGAAGGGGGGGGGTGACGAGTGAAGTGTATGTAAATATATGTAAATCGAAGCCAATAATATAACACTGACGCCCTTCAACACCGCGTCGTAGACTAGAAATAACTGAATATAGCGACCTGAGGGCCTGTAAGCACATCCCTAGTTGATCCGGGGCACAGAAGCACACAGCGCTCCCGCGAAAAATCGATGGTTTTGGGGGGCCAGTGGGCAGGAAAGTTGGCGACCGAGCTAAGCTGGGTAGTCGATGTAGCCCGGGATCTTTCGTATGACTATCTCTCCCTACATGAGTAAGGAGGTTTTAACGAGTCGTCTAAAATAGGACATTGTGTACTACTGCTAGTCACAGCCCCAGCATGCGCGTCCAATTTCTTGAAAGATCCACCCTTCCCCCCGCTTTTATTATTTTTTTTTTTCATTGTAACACGCGTTGCTCCCTTTCCTAATTATACCAAGTGCGCACATCCTCTACTTCTCGCCACTAGCCCTTGTGAATCCACGGCCGGAATAGAGCAGAAGGTCCATCCTACCGAATGGGCTATTAGACGATTATTGGGAGCTGTCAAGCCCACTGGACTAATGTATGGGGTGCTGAAAAATCACCTAGTTTGAGTGAATGGTCGCGGTACGGAAGTAATTAAATAAGGGAAAAATGCGAAGTAAAGTGTATAAAAAAAGGGGGGAAGTCCCTTTACTTTTTCGTTTGAGAGGGTAGGGATGGGCGGAAGTCCCTTACTGCCAATTCAGGGCCCATGAGACACTACTACCTAAACTACATTGCAAATGCCGTGAAAAGCACCTCATTGAAAGAACAGTAGGCATTTATGGAATTCAAAAGAGACGGACGGGTGTTAGTTAGGTCTGGGGATATAGGGCTGGAAGTGGTGGCGGTTAATTCGATCGCTAATTGTGTAGGGCCTTTACGGGACACGTGGGCCAATGATACGAACAATGGAGTCGCAATGTCCCAGAGCACTATAGGTCGAGAAGGGGGAGTGGGTCTGAGTATGGCTGTGATATCTTTTGGCTAATGGTGTCCACCCGCTTCTTCCCGAAATAGAATGGGCGAGAAATACCTGCGAAAGAAGAAGGTATATAGTTCAACCGTAGGGCAATGTGGGCTCTTCTCCGACCACCACCAGTTAAACGGTCTCTACTCGGTTCACCGGTGCGTTACGGGCTCAGCCCTGGTCCCGATTAAGGCGGTATATACTTCATTAAACCCCGCATGTTACACAAGGTGTGCCACCTCCACCCCCGGGGTTTAATAAAGTCCAGAAGAGACTAGCTCGAGGTTACTGCTAATGGCCCTAGTCGGTCCACCGTTACCCATCCGACGGATACACACCCATATATACACGAGTCCACACAGTCGATGGTGGGGGATAAGATAGGATGTGTTCTCAGCAGAGATCCAATGAACAGTGGCTATTGTTTGGTGGTACCCTGGTTCATTGTGGATGGTGAGTATTGCGAATATTGCGGAGGGAATTCCGGTTTATTAAGGTTACGGCTGTTTGGTTATATTTCGCCGGGGTGGACGGGGAAGAAAAGGAATACGTTAGTCGAGGTTCTGACAGGCGGGGAGGGGTCTCCTCCATCTTCTCTGCCCCTCCCGCACTTTTCCTTGGCATAACTTTTGGACCGCATGGTGAGGGAGGGAAAAATAATAATACGTAGGTAGGCTGGCACGCAAAGACCTTCTCACTTTCCGAAGCAGCGATATGTACGAAGGCATGAAGCAACCCGTTGATGTCCAAAATGTGGGGTAAAACGCGCCAGGAAGGGGACAGCACCCATGCATCCGCCCGCAGAAAGGGGGAACCTTCCCTTCTTCGCACTTCCCCATATCAGTCCAGTTACCAATGCATTCTTCCCCCCCTCTTTCTTTCTGGGCCCTCAGTACTGCATGTCTCGCCTATGAATGATCATGCTGGGACCCGCTCATAAAAAGACAACCCGTTGGTTTACACAGAGACCTACCTCTCCACAACTAGAGCGACGTGGCAGTAATTCCCGAATGAATTTGGCGGAGTTTACCTGTCCACAAAAATGGGTCGGCTTGGTTGAAGAGCCGTTTTTATTATCCAGGTCTATTAAACGTGTGTAAACGTAGGGGGGCGGGAATAGTTATGGCTATGTTCTCGCTGACGCCGGCGTTCTCCCCTCAGCCCTATTCGTATCCATTTACCACTAGTTGCCTCTCCCCCCATCCACTTCTCTACCACTATGGGGACAGCCATTAAGGGCGGACCGTAATAGGCGAATTGGGGAGGGCGGTGTTTGGGCCAATGGGGACTGGGGGGAGGCCATAACCAATGGGCCACTGGGGGGGGTTAAAACTAAACGGGACAGGTGGACTGTATGGCGAGACGTATAGCAACAACCATTCAAACGAAAAAAATAGGACGGCCAAGCGATACAGTGAGTGCTTCTTCTATGGCAACTCGATAGGGCCGGAAGGGAGGGGGAATAAAAGAGGGGGGGGGTTAGAAGAGGGGAGTTACAATGGGCGGCCTGTATATTGGATTGGAAAAGGCCTTAGTATTCCCGAATAATACAATACCAAGGTATCATCGTTCCTATTTCACATAGTAATACACCCATATTATTTTACTAGCACATAGCCCGACCGAGACATTGGATTTTCCTCCCTCTCTCCTCCCCTCTTCTCTCTTCTGGGGAAAGGATCACTGCCTTCACTCCACTGGCCACGGCCATGCCCTCTGTCCCATTGGCCTTAGCACCTCCCGCCATGGCAATGGCTCTGAGTATGAATCCGCTGGGCTAAGCAGGAAGGGTAGTGGAGCGGCCTATCGCGCCCATCCCATATATAAAGGCCCTCGCCGCATCCCTCGTCCATCCGTTAATCACCCATCATTTGTAGTTTGAACTGGCTTCACCTTCTCCCTCTCACCTACTACTACTACCCTCCTCTCCTTCCCTTTGCACCATTGCCGTGCTGCTTAGTCCTACTCGTGCTAGAATTCCGGCTTTAACCTCTGTGCCTGTTGTTGAGTGCCTTTTTACCCCGCAACTCCTCACCACACCTCCCCTTTCCCGCTTCTCTCTCCCTACTTATAATCCTCCGGCCCTGGTTGATTTCAAGCTCCGCTGCCTAACTATTGTTCCATAAGCTATTCTATAGGCTTAATTATTATAAGTATTAGTTTAATATTCATCAAGCCCTAACGCTGGTAGTTTGAGTTTCTGTCTGTCTATTTTCTATCCACACGTTAAGTTGTGTAACCCTAACCTAGTCTTACCGGTCCTAAAACCTTCCGTTCTCCCGGACCTCCCTGTAGTTATTACGACCAATTTTGTGTAATTCCCTTCCCCTGATTTATCTTTTGGGCCGAATTTCTTGTACACACCTCGATATTCCCCAGCGTACATACATATAAATACATACCCTTTCTCCCCCTCTATTTTTTGTAGAGATCAATCGTCAACCTCACACCGCACCTCCTGCACACTGCTATTATTGTACCTTCGCGCCGGCCCCCTCTTTAACTTTTACTAATACATATCTCAAAATGGAAGCTCCCACTCTCATGAAGTCCGACTATGCCACTGGCATCCCTAGTCACGACTTTCACGAACATTACGCTACCGATTCGACGCCCGGTCCTCAGGGCGGCTATCCCATGTACGCCCACGAACAATATGACCGCCAGCCCTCGCTCAACCCCTCCCTGTACGGCCAGCCCACCCAGAGCCCCGCCCCCGGCCTGACCTTCTCCTCCAGCAGCCCCAGTCTTTCCAACTGCTCGTCGCCATCCTACCAAAACGGCACCAATATGCACATGTCCGCTGGTATGGAACAAGTGTCTTCCACTCACTCGCAGCCCCAGTCTTACCCCCACCACCACCATCAGCAGCAGCAGCAGCAGCAACAACAACAACAGCAGCAGCAGCAGCCCAACTACTACATGGATACCGCCGCTGGTCAGGCCGTCTACTACTCGGTGGGTCAGGCCACCCCGAACTCCATGGCCGGCCCCAACTCGTTCATGCCCGCTCTGAACCTGATGCCCACAGCCAACAGCCAGATGCCCCCTCCCATGGACCCCTCGGCCTACCCTATGCCCCCCGCTCCCCACTTCGCCCCGGGTATGCCCGGTCTATACGGTGACAAGTCGGCCTACGGTGGTCTGGAAGATAGCCAGCACGCTGCTGCCGCCGCTGCCATGCACCACAGCTACGGTCAAATGAACCGCTTCGACGACCCCAACACCCATATGGCCCTCAACCGGGCCGGTGTCTACCACCGCTCGGACGCCTCCCCATTCGGAGCTGACCCCACCATGACCCCTTACATCACCCGGTTCCCCTCGGCCAAGCGCAACCGCTCGAGCACCACCAAGAACAAGCGTTACATTTGCCAGATTTGCCAGTCCGCTTTTGCCCGTCCCTCGACCCTCAACACCCACATGAACAAGCACACCGGAGCCAAGCCCCACGTCTGCCCCCACCCCGGCTGTGGCAAGCGCTTCTCGGTCCTCAGCAACATGCGCCGGCACCGTAAGATCCACGAGCGGAATCAGGCCCAAGCCCAAGCCCAGGCCCAGCAATCCGCTCATATGCCCATGCCCGGTCAGGTCGGTGGCCATCCCGGCGTCATGAACGGCAACCACCCCTCAGTGATGCAGCAGCAACAACAGCAACAGCCTTCCCTTCAAAAGGTGCTATAGTTTGGCCAAAAGCAATATAGTATTACCACCCCCCTGCTTTCTTAGCTGCTGACCGGGATGGATATATTCAGCTAGTTGTAAGCCACAGTATACCCAAACCGGCACGCTCGCAAACAACACATACACGCCCACCCACCCCACTATCCTTCCCTTAGACTTTAGTTAGGGTAGTGGTTCTTCGTTCTTTAGTACCCTCCTCACACATGCCCCCGGCTAGTGAGTTATAGGTTGACTTGAACACGCGGTTTTCCGTCCTCATGCTCAGTTTTATTTTCTTGCCCATCCGATGGCCATATTAATCACTCTCCACCTTCACAATTACGAGACGGCCTTACAAATGTATTTTTTTTATTCGCCCGCTCCTCCGTCACTATCCCTTGGTTCGGTTCTCTTATACGCCCACTCACTCACTCACAATCCATATATCTACTTACCTACCTATAACTATTTACTACCCTTAGTAACATCCAATTACTATTATTATATTTCTCTCTATATATCATCGCGTCATTTACTACTCGTTCGTTAATTTATCTTACTCTATATTTTAATGTTTGGACTCTGTATTGTGCGGGTCTACTTGGCTCCCACTCCCACTCTCTATCTCTTTTGTTCAGCGTTCTTTAAATACCTTGTACTTCGTATCACCCCCTCCCTCTCAAATTTGCACTCTCCCTGCGCTCAGTGTCAATATTAATTAACTACATATTATAATGGACTAATTCACTAGCTTGTAATAAACTGTCTTCTTCAAAAAATCATTTCCGTTCAACATGAAGGAGGGATACTGTTTGCAAGTAAGCGGTTATCGGTGAAGGGGGAGCGGTCGGTGTTGAATGAATCGCGGATACCCCGACAAATATGTGACAAGGTCCTCCTCATTCCCACTCTCTCGCCCACCTGTGTGCCTCCTTGGCTTTAAATTTAAGTTATATTGACTTCATTTAAGGGGGGGGGAGTACATGGGTGAGGGGGGGAGGGGGAGTGGAGCAGGTTATCATCAGTTCCGGTATAGCCGCCGCCCTCAATAAGTGTATACCGCCCCTCCCCCTCCCTTTCGGCTCCCACTTGGCCTCCTGAAATCATGCATTAGGGGAGCGATAATCAGACTGATAGTTGATGGAGAAAGGGGCGGGGTGCTAGAGGAGGTGCATATCCCAGAGCTTCTACTGTTCTCTCGGGCCCCCCTTCTCCGTTGACCTATCGTTTCGAGTGGATGCTGATTATGATTAACAGTCCAAATGTCAATGAGGGAGGGGGAGGGCGATGACGAGGAGGGTGTATAATATTCCCTATGGAATGGAGCAAGTTAAAAGGCACCACAAGGGAGAGATGTGTAAATAAACACGAGCCGGTCGATTAATAGATCACTTGATTCTGATCCTTTATATCCACTGCGCATCGCTAAGGGAGGGGTAGGAGGGTGAGGGGGTAAATCCGCCCTGGTAATCCAGCTCTCCTCCTCAGCATTATCTTTGTTCCCGTTTCTCGCCATTTATAATACTGGCCTGCGGCTGCCTCGAATTGCGGAGTAAGCGCCCAATAATGCCTAGGTTAATCTAATATATATAATTTTGACCATATGTTTCTCCCCCCCCCGTCGCTCCTTGTTCTCGTCTTCATCACCCCCTCCCCTCCATCTCATCCCTTCACCTTTCCGCTCCCCCTTCCCCGTCTTTCCAACTAACTGAAGTTTCGCAATGTCCGGGGACTTTTTCATTTCCGAGGTGGTGGCTAAAGTGGAGGAGAGAGGCGTGGGTGCGGGGCGACTATGTGAGCGCACTTGAATATTATACTTATTTGACATGTATATGTCTCACTATGCCCATGGAGACACATATGTATATAGTTCAGCTTATATTACGTAGCCACCCTCTCCCCACGGACTGCATCACCTATTTATTTATGAGCCCAGGCATTAAGACATTAACCGTCCGCGTTGACGGACATTTCCCCTTGAATAGATATGTCCAGTGTATTAAGTCGGCGATGAAAGTGAATGGTAATAAGGGGGAAGGAGAGAAAACAGGGGGCAGGAAGAGTCAGCCAACCACAAAGGAAAGGCCGAAATTAACGATACCCCGTCCTAGTTTTAGTTACTATTATAGAGTGGGTCGCACTGCCGAATGGTTACTAAGCGGGTCGGGTGGGTAGTACCAGAATGGGTAGGGGAGGGGTATAATCTTACAGCAAAAGCTGCGCAGGTCTAGCCCCAGTTGTGCAAATGAACGCGCGATTTGGCCTGGGTTATTTGGCTTGGACCTGCCGGCTATTGCGTTCCCCGACTGCCCAGGTAGGGCCAGTACGCCAAGATACATGAGGACCCAATGACTACAACCTACAACTTTTACCCCTCCCCCTAACCCATCGACTCATTTCTGCTCCGAAATTTCACTCTATACCCCCCTATAAGTATGCTCAAGGGGGAAGATACGGGCGAAGGGACATACCACCACTGTGGTCAAGTCCTGCTAGCGGAGTTAGCCATGCATACTTCTTTGGGAGAAGTGTTACTTTTGGGAAGTAAAACAAAGTTGAAAGGGGGAAATTGTAGAGATGTAGGGGGGTGGGAGAGGGATCCTAAAGCGAATTAAGGTTTGAACTAAAAACTTCCGGATGACTACACTTTTCATGCACCCTCAGACTCTTTTTTCCGGCCGAATATTACCCACTGATTCGGACTATACATACACGGATTGTCTCCATAATGTACAGGACATGGCCATTTGTCGTTCCAAATTATCCTTGCTTATCCGGTTGCTTCGTTTGGCGCGACTGTAGACGGTCCACTCCTCCGAAGCAGTTGGCTGACTGTTGGGTCATGTATATAGTGTCTTTCTCCTTCGCTGTTTTTTTTTCGACTGTTCGTTGCCCGTGCTTAATTTGACACCGTCAAGTAAATGGCGTTTTGTGTCGACGGCGGTTAGTGGATGTAGTGCGTCCGTAACAGTGTGCAAATAATATCGGAGCAGTAGGATACAGCGGCATATTTCCCACTTTGGATGGGGCGTACCAGTCTGGCGCAGGGGTTCGAAAACCCACCACCGTCAGTTGGGAATAATGGTGTTATCCATACACACCCACTCTCTCTCTCTCATATTTAGATTCACTGGATCACTAGTTTCAGGAGATTGTATTACCTTTCCACAATGACGCTGAAAAAAAAATCCTCCTCTTGGATAATGAAGTTGGGGGGAATTATCGGGTCAAATTGGAATGGTTAGGTGGTCGGGGTACATCAATGTATGAGAGGCGTTATTTCGTCTAACACCTATACAAAACGGTACTTCCCCTCTATTATGACTATTGTCGGAGCTTGCTTTTGTTATTGCTGCTGTGTTACGGTCACAGCTGTTAACCTGGTCGTGTTTAGCGGCGCAATATTCTTTCCTTAAACCGACCCGGTAGTGAATATCCGAGCAACTCGATGGATAGATAGTGACGACCGGCCCAATCTGGCTATCCACTCTCCCGAAGTCGCCGGGCTTTCCGTTCACTTCAGTAGCCAAAGGTTAGTGATAGTCGCAATACAATTTAATATACTTAGTTGTATGCAAACGGGGACACTCCTTTGACAGCAAGAGGTCCCGGATCAGAGCGGTGTATTTTGCTATGAGTTGACAGCTGTCCGGGTAGACCAGTATACCGTATCACTAAGCGGAATAACCTATTTAAGGAATCTGGCCATAGTCCACTACCAACTGATGCCAATCGTTATAAATTTTACATGCTGTCAAGTCGAATACGGACATGTTCAGTAATAATATACAATACACTGCCAACTAGTCAGGTGTAGTCACGGCCTCCCGTATTCTCGCTACTGTCGTGACTGTTCCAACGTATGCTGGGATACCAATCACCTAAATTTTGACGTTTTGACAATCCTATGTTTATCATCCGAGATTTTTTTATGGCTGAGGGGGGGATTTGCAAAATCAAGATCGGGAATTTAGACTATCCTGAAAAGATAATATTATTATATATATTTAAAAAACCCGCAATCCCAACAATATATGGGATTCGGATTGAATAGCCAAACCACTGGAACGTCAATGAGGTCTTCGGTTAACTTTTTTTAGTAAGATGCCATCAGGGGGCACACGCGCCAGTGAGGGAATTGACCGTATAGGTCGGATTTTCAAGCCCCGCCTGGTATTGGGCAGCATGAGTTGGCATTGGACAGGAGGCAGACTAGTGCAACCTAGTGACGATGCCCATCTCGTATATTGGTTTAACAGAAACGGAAAATACATGCTAAAGGAGGAGGAAGGTAGTGGCCAGCTACACAGCCGAAATACCACCTGATACTGGGGAGGGTTAGGGTTACTATTCCAAGAGTCCTTTGGTTTTAGTCTGTAGTCAGCCCCCTCTAGACTGCCGTATGCTGGGGAGCTGGATGAAACACGCAACGATAGTTTTGGGCTTGGGAATGCGGGATGAGACCTATTCGAAAGAGCCAATCCGACTTTTTCATGACTGGATTGAAGATAAAAATATAATCTCTTTGGGCTTATCCCATTTTTATTTAGACAGGATTTCTTCTGACCGGGCGACAGGGAAACGGCGCTCCCCTACGGGCGAATTTGTCGTCCCAGGCGAGGGCGCTGAAGCTGGAGACATCACCACCGTCCCCCCCCACCCCACCACCCAGATCACGCTTTGTGCCACATTTCCCTTTTTGCAACATATTAGCTGTCTATTGTTGTTTCCAATAAGTGGCCCGTTTCCTATTCCTTGTGACTCATGGCCATGTATACCCTAGCCTCTTCAACCACTGCCTAATATATCCCGAATCTGAAACCCCCATTGTTAAGAATCCGTTTTATTCGACCAATATAATAATATATATATTCACACCCTAGGCCTGACCGTGACCTGCCCGCCTCCCATCGAGTCGTAAAGTTTGACCCCATGGCTTCCGAAAGAAAAAAAAAACACCTTCGCATATTCAACTTCCAATTACAATGCCACAGCGGAACCGTGTGTCGACCAACATGGATTGGGAGAGTTGATGGAGTTCGATGGTTGTAAACTTGGAAAAAATAAACCCCAATCATTTTAAGAATGCGTAAGGCGGGCTAGTGGTCATTGCAGACGTGATAATGTTGTGTCGTCGTCATCATGGATGTATAGTAATGCGGAAGCTGGTGTTGCGGGGAATATGCGAGTGTCGAGACCGCTTGGATGAAGAAAAGCCACACATAATGAGGCCAGGTTAAAATATATATATATATTAAAAAGGGGGATGGTGTGATGTGCTGGGTAAACAAACCGACATCCGAGCCAGTCCTTGTTGGCAGTTGTCCAGTTCACTCCTTAGATGTACAGTTGGTTATCAGCCCCCAAACCCACTTAGTAAAAAGAATCGGCTCTAGAAATTAGCAGGATATTAAAATTTTTATAGAAACCATACACACACGGGTGGGGGGCACTGAATAATTCAATGGGGTCCATCGAAGGCCAGTTTTCCGGACCTGGGTCTCCCCCTATGACCGAACTATCGCCCTCTACCATTTATTACATATGTGATGGTAATTTGTCAAAGCAAACGTTCCCAGCGAATGTCTGGGAAAGTGGGGCCGGATAAATAGGATAATTGCCCTGATATAGGGGGAGGAGTGGCTATAAAGCCATTCGGGCAATTTACATATTTTGGGGTTCTGCCAAAAAAATATATCAAAAAAGGGGGGTGGGGTTTCATACGGTCTATTGTTGTGGACTGACCCCTAACTAATCAATAAGCGCCCCCTTTTTATTATTCACAGCCCCTCGTCTTTCATCTTACCCACTAGATGGCTTAGAAGGGTGAAGGTAAAGTATACCTTGTAGGCCAGAGGCGTCGGAGCATCCGGCTGGGGAGAACCAGGAATTTACCCCCAACGCAGCTGTTAACAATTAGGGCAGGCAACAGTGTATGATGCTGGTGTTGAAATCTCATCGGTGCTGCTGCAAATCCGCCCGAGGATCGTCGCATTTTGATAAACAGGGGGGAAAAGATATCTGTCATACTGCTATTATACTGTGCATATGAGCCCGAGATATCGGTCCGTAATGAATCATTGGTGTAATCCTTGGCGCTAAAATGTCCTGGTCCGTCATGTACAAGGAATACGCGTTATTAATCCGTTGGACCGACCCTCCGCTCCCGGGCTGACTAAGGTGGCTGTTCCCTAAAATTGATAAAAACGTTTTTGTCATGGCGCATGTACAAAGTGACTTTGGGCTGGGTTGTACCACAGCCAGAACATCAGTTGATTTGGACTTATTGAATCGCCAATAAATCGGTATTTACTGGAAGGCCCAACAACGCACTGTTGGTATATCTACTTGCTCATAATAGGTGATAATAAAGGAGGTCAAGATACGCAATTCCCGTGGCCTAATTCGGATTAGAATATGGCCTATCGAAATAGATAGAGGCAGCTGGGGTGTAAACTGATGCCGAGTGTTTTTGTTCCTTGGACGGGAATCGTCGTAATGATGGTAAATATGCATCTTTCTAAGTCCAGGAGGACATATTTAAGACATTATGCTCCTCCCTACTGCAGCCACTGCATGGAGTGAAAGGAGGCCCGGCTCGGCTGCCCAAATGGCTCGTTGTAAAGAGCGGGAACGGCAGGTATGTCGAAGAAACATAAGGGGAAAAAATAGGGGGTGTAGACCATTGGCATTTCATGTCAGACTATGTCGATTTATCTGGTTCGGGTAGTTTCGGTTCTGTCTTCCACCATTTCGTGAACGTAGCAAACACCTGACCAACGAGGGGGTAAACAGACCAGGCTAGCCGATATAGTGCCGGGGGGTTCGGTTTGAGTCCATAATGTGATGGTAAGTCGTTGCGGCAGACTCCATTTGGTCTAGTACGAGTTACCGGCAGCTGGTGGCAATTGCACCCCTATGAAGAACCGTTACGCCAATAAAGCCATGCCAAAAGACACTCTACCGTTCATCAATCGGAATCGAATTGTCATCTAGACGGCCGTACATTACTCGGTCACTCCAAGTGCTCTTCGGAGACTTTGGGTTGCGTTGCGTTGGGGGCCTACAACGGCTGTCTGGGTCCATATTTCCACCCTTAAACCAAATAGATTTAGTGGGTGTGTGCTGTGCTGTGTGACCCATAATAGGCCAACAGATATATCATGCATAGGTGCCGTTACTGTTTATCATAAGGCGAGCCCCCGCAGTCGGAGGAATTGGCAGTTAAGGAGGTGGGAGAGTGACCCGGGCATCTCACGGTCCAGGGTATTCGTGGGATTCCTCGTATGAAACATTGTATCGCCTTCAAAAGCCCACCAAGCCTTTCGGGCGGGCAGCCGTTATTCGGAATTATGGCAGCAAAAATAAATTTACGGCTTTACGCTCTCCTTGTCAACGACTCCACCCCTCTAATTGTACTTCGTCTTGAAATGTCTCGTCGAATACCTTTATTGAAAGGGGCGGCATGGATTCGCCACACAGCGTCGAAGTAGTTAGGGCAGCCAGTTGTACCCTCTGAATTCTGGTTGACTTTTCGTCAGCGCCATTTTTGGAAGCCATGGGGACCAAAGGGATATGGTGGCTATACGGATGTAGAAGAGAGAGCCCACATATAAAACTTCCAGTCGAAAACGGAACGACGAGAGGGAAGCTTAGGGGAAACCGGGGAGCCTGAAATGGATAATTCAAAGAGCCAGTCTACTTCAATTCCCCCCCTCCCTCAGCCCATTAGCCTCACACTCAAGCCATGCACAGTTCATTTATCTACTGTAGAGGTTGTCCCCTCCACCCTCCTCCTCACTTTACCAGCCATCGACGACCCTCTTGGAACCCCTCGGCTCGACGGTTACTGGCTTATGCATCGGCAGTTCCATTGATTCCGGGTCCTTCACGTTTTCTTCCCAATTTTACCGTTCGCTCTCCCATAATTGCATTCCCCCTATTTAGCCTCCAGCCCCCAAAGCGCTACTAAACGAGGTTCGACTACCTGAATTTTTGAACCGTTTCGTACGTGTATTTTCACTGTCCGCCGCGGTTCCATTGGAATGCGCCTGGGCCCTATCGCGTTATCCACCCTTGACTGTCTTCCTTTACGTTCGCTCTTCCACCGCAGCTTGATAGCCTACACATTACCGTTGGCCATGCCCCCCGCCGTGCGACGCTCTACGCGGAAATCCGTAACTGCGGCCCATGACAAAACCCACAACAGCCCCAACCCAGCACCCACCACTCCCCGAAAGGTTCGTATTTAGTATGCAGTATTATAATGATGTATCGCATGGGGTTAAACGCGTTTATACCACGGCATATCCTTAGCTGACCTGACCTACCATTGTATCCACCCAGGCGACAAATCCAATCGAATATTGTAAAGATCGACCGGCTTCAGCTGACTTGATATGTGTTTACGGACAGACCCTGTAGTAGCACCGTATAGCCCACTACACTAACCCGATATAAATGTGTGCGGACATTTGGTTTCCTCTGCCCTACTCCACCTATCAGAATGCCGCCTCAGATCAGCCGTCCGGTAGCAGCAAGCGGCAGCGAATTAAGCACATTGATCTAAATGCCACCAGCCCTACTAGTATTGATTTTGGATCGCTGCCGGAACTCCCCTCGTCACCCATCCCCCTACAGGTAAGCCCACTCTTCTCCCTCTTCATTTCGTTCCTGTTGGATCAGTTTACCAGTCCCTTCATCCATTCTTCACCCGATCTCAACAGCTTATGCCCGAAAAATACCGCTGCTTGTCCCAATCCCCCAATTTACTACATCTATTAGCCGAGCTACTGGTTAATGAAAGCGGAGCCCGAATCGCGCTTTGTGAAAGGGGTCGATGTTAAGTTCAGGTAGGTCAATTTCTCTGGGTTCTGGGCCTCAAGGAGCCGTATAACCCGGGTTAGTGACTATATCCCTTTATTTAATCAAATTTGTAAGATATATGTTGGGTTTTTGTGTGGATCCCACCTCTAACGGATAAACCGAACCCTATATATACTATTCCGTATACTTTAGTATCGATGATTTAGACAATATGCCCAACAAAATATCGTCGTGGGACGGAGTAGTAAGTGCAATTTTCCGTATGTTTTTTTATGACATAAAAATGATAATCGGTTAATTTATTAGATTCAATATGAATGTGATAATCCCGTCCTTGACCTAATCCATCACCAAGCCTTACAAACTCTCTGTTATCAATGTATGTCTAACCCTGGCACAACGCTGTTGCCTCCGTGTCGCACGAATCGAAGAGGAATTACGAAGCCCGTAATATTCTGCGCGATAAAATGAAAGTCGGGGATTTGGTAAGCTGCTCAAACATCATGGAAAACCACACCAAATCGGGGGAATACCTGATTGTACACCGGTCTCGAATATTACATTTTTATTCAAGATTATTTGTCAAATATAATAATAAGATTATGAAGAAGAATACTCATCAAATTGGGTTCGATTGCTCACCCAATGTCCTTCCATGTCCCATAGGCCTTATTCTACCACTCAAGTTGTAAAATCCCAGGCATAGCCGGGGTTGTTAAGGTAGGCCCTGATGTAGCTGAACTAGATTCCTTTGTTTGCAGACCGCTGAATGTCTTGGGGGTACTAGTTATTAAGCCAGATACTTAATTGTTCTGGCCTCCTTAAATTGTATACACTCTACTGTTCCAATAGGTTGTTCGCGAGGGCTATCCTGACCGTAAGTTATAACGTCTATCGTTCGAGTTGAGAAAAGTAGCGGATGTGTGCCATGTATATCCTCCGCCTAATTACGTTTCGCTTTGGGGGAACTTAGTCAAGCCTTGCCGATATGTGACAAACTTATACTCACATAGTATTACCCGCTTTTTCTTTCGATTAATTTATATTTATATCCTTAGACACAGCGTGTGACCCTGAGCACCCTTACTTCGACGCCAAAGTCAAGGCGAAAGACCCGGCGAAATGGTACATGGTAAGTCCCGTCACCCCCGTCCGATTTCTACTCCTACCTTTCGGTATGCTTCCATTATTGGATATTTCGTTATGGTCAATTATATGGATTGTACTCAAGTATAGTTCATTGACTTGCTGTATATCGATAACCCCCCCACCTCCCTCTTTTCCCCATTCCCAACAACCGCCTCGATCTCTAGGTGGATGTTCAGCTGGTCAAAAAGTTGGACCGGTTTGTTCCACTTAAAGAATTACAAGCCTATAAAAGTGGCCCTCTGAGCTCCATGAGCCTATTAAGTCGCGGGAGGCTCTCCATCCAACCGGTAACTGAGTCCGAATTTGAGTTTATCCAAGGCCTTGCTAACAGGCCACTGGAGACAACCTAACGGCGGGACCAATGGGTTAATGACCGTGCACTCCGATACTGCTATCGATCGTGACTATAACGGTACAATCGTGCATGATCAAAGATCTTCACCCGGCGCATTGGTATTGCAAAAAACAACAACAGAAACATAGTTTGCTATATTACTTTTGTACGTGTCTCATTATATTGTTTTCTTAAGCCACGTTTTGAAATGCATAACCTAAAATCATTTCCCAAAGTTGAGACGTACATAAAATAAATTAATTGCTATTTTAAACATTTTTTTTTGAAATTCATGAGCTCTCTCTTAATAATATAGGGCGAAATACAATTAGAGGGATCTGTATTTAATTAGTGGGGGCTGCACCCGAATTTCAGTGATATGATTGAATTTTGGGTGCAGTTTAGCATACCGAATTACCTACTCATTTGCTATCCGCTATATTTGGCCATTCGCAAATATCTTGCATGGTTCGCTTTGCCTGTCTTGGTTAATTGATGGTATCGGGCTCGTAAACAACGGAAGACATCTAGGATACGTTTCCAAGGAAATGGTCCGTCAGCTATAACAAACATGCACCAATGGAAATCCGGAATAATAGTCTTACAAAGAATGGTAATTTTCGGCGGTTTTGTAAATTGCGCCCATTTCCAGTAGCTTTAAGGTCGAGTTCATTTAGTTGGTAAATATAGATAACATGAATAGAATAGAGGCTGCCTAGGTTAGAGGATAACATGGATATATAATATGATGCTATGGGAGGTCTGGCTTCAATGTGTCATAGCGAATGGCAGGGACAGGAGGGGGGGTAAGAGTAATCGAAATCATGTCAGGGCTGGCTTACCTCATTTAAAATATTGTGCAGATCACCAAGGCTCAAATTAAATTTTGATTGGAGGGTTTCGAGAGATATCCCAATGGCCCCTGATTGCCGGATAGAATTCTCGATTTCGGAAGGCGGGACCGGATGACGGGCTGCCCCTTCAGTTGGCTGGGTAAAACCCGCGGGAATATTGAATCCAGGGGTTGCGTTCCAGTCTTCGAATAGTAAGTCAGCCAAGCCCTCGTCATCATCGTCGTCATTCATAAAATCAGCAATAGCCTGGTCACCCGCTGTGGGATGACCGGGGACGGTAGCGACAGTGACAGTGGTGGAGGCGGTGGACAGTGGGGGAGGGGGCTGTGTTGATGCCAAAAGTGATGAGGACCAGGCAGAAGCGGCTGGGCCGGGGTAGCCCTTTACTCCTCCATTGGTAGTATTAAGGTGACCAGATATGGTTGAAGGGCCCAAGAGAGCTGGCGGTGGTGGTGGCTTTGCAGGCAGTTGGGATCCGGGTAAGCCGAAGCGGCGATCCGCCCGGGGCGAGGAAGTCTGGTAAGGTGCCACCCGTTGATCTGGTACCCAGTGTCCATTACGGGGATCCGTAGCCGGGGGCTGACCAAAACGGCGGGTCGGAGTTGCTGGTGGGACCTTAGCGGTCAGTGGCGGCTTGGCCTCGGGCGACTGATTGAACACCCCAGGGAAATAGTGATCTCGGTATAGTTTGATGGATTCGAGCGCGGGTAGAACATCGCACATGACGTCGGATTTGATATCGCATCTTAAAAAGGGATAACCAGAGGAATAAACCGAACATCACAGCCATAATTTGGGCATTAGATTGGTGCCAGACAAGAAATGGTGTCAGATTGCTTATAGGCAAGTTTAGAAGGAAGGGCTTGTACAGGCCATGCTTTGGCTATCCTTCGTAAGGGGTCGGGTAAGAATCGGGCGAATCCTACATTAGTGGAATACTGGACCTACCCTGTGCAACTTATAATACGATTGACGGACGCATGGTTAGTAGCGGGACCTACTGAAATAGGCATGGCAAGGGAAGTCGGGACGACGGAGCCTAGAACCTCAACTGAGCTTCCTATACTAACATTCAACGAAGCTTCTAGTCGGGCAAAGTAGTACCGTTGTACATTGTCTTCGGGAACCCGGAATCGAAAACCGATGATGGCTGTACCGTCGTCTATTGGCGTGTAAAGTTTGTAAAATGGCAAGCAAGATGTTAGCATACTTAATGGTAACATCCGTAATTCGAGGGTGATTAGTCAATGATTTGGGAAGTTCTTGTTGAGGAATCGGTTAGTAGAGGAAACAACTGCCTGGCTGCCAATGGATCATAGCTTGGCAGAGGCATTTACCTAAATAGTAGGTATATCGACCGTAGACCGGCTCGGAGGGCTGGATCGCATCACCCGTGTCCTCAATACGTTCGACCAGTATTCCGGATACTCTATCGGCGCGAGGAGTGGGACGGGGGAGGAGGTTATGTGCGTAGCGATACAATGATCAAGTGTGAGCTATTAGTCACCATAGTATTATACCTTCGGCTAAAACGACAAATATCAAGACGTGGGTTGGTGCAGTGTATCCCGCGTCCCTATACGTGTACGGCCTAGCAGATTATAATAGGACTGACATACCTGACCCGGGAAAAATCCAAGTACTTATTTGAATCGATGTGACGGGCAGAGTGTACCAGGTCGGGCTGTCGGGGCCGGACCGTTAACCGGTAGGTTGGTCCTGGCGAAACGGTGGAGGCTACACCCGAGTCGGATTTTGACGGGCCTTTCGAAGAAGAATGGTCTAAGGCTTGGGCATAGTGAATGTCTCGGATGAGTAAGCAGCGATGAACGTGCATGGGCGGGATTTGTTAAAGACGAGCTCTTTGGGCTATTTGGGAATCGAATGAGAGCAAATGCCTACGGGGTACAAGGTGGAAAAAGAAAGGTTAAATGGGCTGATGGTAGTGAGTAGGTTGAGTCTGGTAGTTAGTAAGTAGTGCTGAATTTGAAAAGGGCTAATGGCTTTCAACCAAAACAAAAAAACATAGCAAAACTGTATTACTGGAAGGGATATTAGGGTTTATTCACTGACCTGTTGTCCCAATGTTTATGTACTGGCTCTTTAAGATGTCCGCAGCATATATATATATTATCTATATTATAAAGCTGCTATTTTTCGTAAAAATGTATGGGGCTAACTCCTAAGTGTAACTCCCCAGAATTAGCATTTCCGGTCACCTGATCCCAAACTCTCCTCAGTGCCTATTTGATTGGAACTGCCGCCCAATTACTATTACTATTAATACCTGTATATCTATCTATATACTAAAGGAGGGTTAATACTAAACTGACTACAGTACCCAGCACTAACTAAATATATAGACCAGTACCTATATATCCAGGGTAGAACCACCCCGGAGGATGAGAACCTGGCTATGCAGCTAGAACCAACTCAGTATCATTTACACATAGCCTACTATTGTATCCATACTTCCAGGCTACTAGCAATTTTATGTTTAAGCTGCCTTTACTATAATAATTAATAGGTCACAGGGCTAGACATTCTCCAAGGTAGCAGTATTCCTTAATCAAGATATATTTTCTTATGGCCAATAATATGTGGCCCTTTCCAGAGTGGCCAACCCCTCCAATCTCTATGTGGCAACTCCAAATAGAAGTAGGACTACCTGGAATGTGGTATATGGTAAGGCACTACAGTAAGGTGATGTAGAGTATAGGGTGTGGTAATAAAGTGAAAATATTCTATTTTTCTGCTAAAAATTGAGCCTTATTTTATAACTATATGGAAGATACTTTAAAAATCACAGCACTTCCTACAGAGAGCACACCTATACCATAAGTTGAAATGGAGGATCAGAGGGGAGTGTACTCCCCAGATCTGTTGCTCATCTATATTATAAAGCTGCTATTTTTCGTAAAAATGTATGGGGCTAACTCCTAGGTGTAACTCCTTAGTATCAGCATTTCCGGTCACCTGATCCCAAACTCTCCTTAGTGCTTAATTGATTGGAACTGCCACCCAATTACTATTACTATTATTATCTGTATATCTATCTATATATTAAAGGAGGGTTAATACTAAACTGGCTACAGTACCAACTAAACAGACTAGCACCTATATACCCAGGGTAGAACCACCCCGGAGGATGAGAACTTAGCTATGCAGCTAGAACCAACTCAGTCTTATTTACACATAACCTACTGTTATACACATACTTCCAGGCCACTATTGATATTGCACTCTTCTCTACTTGGCCATTAGGCCATTTAATATAAAGGAAGGGTCAATTAGTATTCTGGCAAAACTTAGATGACTATTCCCCATATTTGCTTACAGCCTATTACTTCACTGTCACTATTATATAATCCATTATTATCCATATTCTAATAAACTGTTATCCTCTTTAGTTACCCATTTGCTGAATCACTCATTAACAGGTGCTATATCCACACCCATACATATACTTTATACATTATATACTCTATCCCCATAGGCACATACACACAGCTGAAACAAAAGATATATATTAAAGGCAGTAGAGGGGGAAAGGGAGGAGGTGGGTGATAAGGACCTTGAGAGTATAAATGTACTAATAAACAGACTTGAAATGCCATCATCCTGACACAGATGCTTCAACAAAGTTTACAGGAATAGGGCACCTTACTCTCCCAGATGTAGCATCCTCTTTTACCCATCCAAGCATTCCACTCTCTGGCATCTATAAGTATCCCCCCCACCCCCACTTTACCCCTGTCTATCTTGCCCTCTTCCCTGTACAGCATACTATTTCTGTGATATAAGCCATCTTAATACCAAATTGGGCTTTTTTATGAATACAATATACATATACAGACCCAAACACACATTTTCACAGAAGAAACAGTAACACAACAACATTTAGGTTAACAGTAATAACATTATAAAAATTACATACAGCTACCAAAAAATACATGCAATTGCAAAAATATCCTTACACTTTTTGAGGTTTTTGTACTTCTACCCTTTTCAAATACTTTGGCTAAGATATTTACCTTTTAGAATATATATGCACTCTCTTTAGATATTGTTATGATATATCTGGAGTTAAGTGAGAATTTATAGATTCAAATATTTACTGTACTCTTTTCAATTCAGCTACACAAAGAGATAACTAACATTATCTGTGTCCGCATACAAAACTCCAATCTAAATTTCCTTTTAAGTATTTTTTAAAAATGGAAGTTTTCAATACAGTGTGGTGAGGGATTCACGTGTATCCACATCACATATATATACACCCACCCCATATACATTATGCATTATGTTTAGATATTTAATATACACCTTCACCCTCTCACACCACCACCCCTTTTTTTAACTTCAATATAGTACCCAAATCATAAGATTAAGGCATAGTTTGAATATTATAACATAAGGATATTAATTTCTAATACACCTACTAATCCTTCCTACACACACATATATATATATTTATATAATTTAATTATAGATGGATCCCACTGAGACAACCAACCAACAAGCCTGTGGATGCAACCATTGTGGTGGTACCAATCATAGCTGCATTACCAGTCAGCTATGCCCTCATTTTGTGGTACACTGCAAAAGCTGTGGAGGCACTGATCACCAGTGCATTACAGTATACTCTGTCCTAATTTTCAACAGCATTGTGGAAGTTGTGGGGGTACAGACCACCAACGCATGACAAGCCACCTGTGTGCAAATTACCAAGGATTAAGGGCCACCAGTTCAGTTCAAGAGCCAATAGGGGGACCTTCTGAGGGCACTGTCTGTCTATAAGCATGTCTATCTAATTTTACTGAGGATATTGTCCACCACCTCCCAGGATCTGCTGACGTCCCTGGCCCCATTCTCTTACTCCAGCATGAATTAGGGCCAATGAATCATATATGCTCCTTCTGTGCCACCCACATGTTCCCAGGTAAAAGGCTTCAAGAATCTGGCACCTGTAGCACCTTCCAAATTTGCTGTAACTCTGGAGCTATTTGCCTTCCAAGACAGCAGGCTCTCCCTCCTCTCCTCCAGGACCTCCTCTCAGGTACTCATAGGCAGTCTAGCCATTTCCGTACTAACATTTGTGCCTACATCTCGATCTTTGCCTTTGGTGCCTTTATTGCTGATTTCAATCCCATATTGGCCAATGGATCTAATGGAGTATCAACTTTCCGGATCAGTGGTGGTATCTACCATCAAGCCCCTCCCCTGCAACATAATGATGATGCCAATGGAGCCCAGTTTGGGCAGATCTACTTTTATGATCTGGAGGAGCAGAACTGATAGTGTGCAAGTATTGTGGATGGACTTGATATTAACTTAATTTCCCAAGTCAATACTATGCTCCATGAGGTCAACCCATTTGTGCAGCAATATCAAATAACTGCTACCCAATACTAAGATGTTCCCCATGGAAGTCTCTGTATTAATATTGTTACTAATAGAGGTGCTGGGCA
Organism: Dimargaris cristalligena; assembly: GCA_027576995.1. Lineage (NCBI taxonomy): Eukaryota > Fungi > Kickxellomycota > Dimargaritomycetes > Dimargaritales > Dimargaritaceae > Dimargaris > Dimargaris cristalligena. The sequence goes on from JANBQC010000062.1 coordinate 60,461, forward strand.
GAGGTATGATCAGCCCTCAGTCCCTGAGGTAGTGGCATTAATTGTAGAAAATGTGGTAGATGGGCAGATCCTGGATCAGTGTATTACAGTTAGGGACAATACCAATGGTCTGTCTTTAATTAGTCAATACCATGCCTCTTATAACCCCCTCATCTATGTCTTGATTTTCCCCTATGGCTATGATGGATGGTCAACAGATCTCCGACTTTCTACCAGGGGTGACCAAGTTAGTACAGTGACAAATAGTGCCCAAGGATGTAAACTTACTCTGTGAGCCTATACTGCCTACCAGATGATGGTGAAGGAAGGCATTGCAATCCAGGATTTTCGAACTCTTTCATCAATGGGCTGTTGACTCCTACATCCAGATTGAGGCCAGCAGGCTCAGCTACATCCGCTTCCACCAGGCTGAACTTCAAGCAGCCATCTACGCCAGTGCTCAGGATCAGCTTCAACAGGTGGATACTACCAGTATATTTTCTGCATGTGGTATAGGCCACCAGATTGTCCTTCCCTCCTCCTTTACCAGTGGTGCCCGGTACATGGGCCAGCTGTACCAAGACCTTATTGCCATTGTTTGGGAGTATGGTAAACCAGATTTATTCATCACCTTCACCTGCAACCCACAATGGCCTGAGATTGTCCGTGAACTCCAATATGGCCAGTCTGCTAATGACCACCCTGATATTGTCTGCCAGGTCTTTGATCTTAAGGTCCAGCAAATGCTCTCTAACATCTGCTGATCTGAAATATTTGGTACTATTACTGCCTTTGCTTATACAATTGAGTTCCAGAAGTGGGGCCTTCCTCATATGCACCTGATCCTCTTCCTTGCTGAGCCAAACAAGCCCAGATCTACCTCAGACTCTGATTGCTTTGCCTGGGCTGAGATTCCTGACCCTTCAATCCACCCAGCCCTCTATGCAACTGTCACACATAGCCTCATCCATGGGCCCCGTGGGGTAATGAGTCCAAGGGCCCAGTGTACTGTAGAAGGGGTATGCAGTAAGGGCTTCCCCAAGCAGTATATGGTGGAAACTACAGTTACCCATGAGGGATACCCTGAGTACCATCAGAGGTGTGGAGGACAGCAATTCCAGTATGGTCAACATATCCTTGATAATGCCTGGGTAGTCCCTTACAACCCTCTTCTGACTGTACAGTATAATGTCCATATCAATATTGAGATCTGTGCCACTGTTTCTGCGGTCAAGTACATCTGTAAGTATATCTCCAAGGGCAGTGACAGGGCCTAAGCTATTCTCTGAGGTCAGAGACAAGTGGAAGGAGAAGTGACAGAGATGGAGATAGATGAAATCTCTGAGTTTTTAAATACCCGGTATATTGCTGTGCATGAGGCCATCTGGAGGACACTGGGATTCTCTATGCAAAGCCATTCCCCAGTTGTTGTTTGCCTTGCTGTCCATCTACTAGAGCAACATGAGGTGCATTTCTAAGCCAGTACAACAGCTGAGGAAATGCAAGCCATTATTGCTACTTCCCGAGAGTCTAGATCAACCCTTCTGGCCTTTTTCAAGCTTTGCCAAGAGGATGAACAAGCTGCCTGCCTCCTCTACCCCTCCATCCCCAAGTATTACCAGTACCTTCCTGGAGAAAAGTGCTGGAGACGTTGTATGCAATGTGGTAAGCCTATCATAGGCTGGATGTACTTTTCATCACCTTGAGATCAAGAAAGATTCTGTCTATGGCTTCTTCTTACCCAAGTTCCAGGACCAAAGTGTTTTGAAGACTTATGGGCATTTGAGGGTATCCTCTACCCTACCTTCCAAGAATCAGCCAAGGCCTATGGTCTACTGGTGGATGACACTGAGTGGGAACAGTGCCTGGAAAAGGCTTGTGCATCTGTAACCTACCCTGCTACCATTTGGTCCTTATTTGTCTACATCCTGGCCTTCTGCAATCCATCAGATCCCAGTGCCCTGTGGACTGCATTTAAGAGATCCATGTCTGAGGACTACTACTATCAAATTAATACTGGGGCCCTGCAACTGGATACTATGCTTAGTACCCAAGCTACTACTGAGGATGCCAAGTGCCATGCTCTACAAGACATTGGTAATGAGCTCAAGATGTCCAGCCTCTCCCTACAAGTCATTCCCTCTCTCCCTCAAGATATCCAGTGCTGCTATAGGGTAAATGAGCATACTCTAACACATCTGGAAAGAACCCTAGCCCACTACCACCAGGAGGATGAGGATTGCAAGTATCAGTCAAGATTTGTACAATTAAATTAAGGACAACGGATGGCCTTTAAGACAATCCAAGCCCAAATTAACTCTACTATCCTCAACTCTCTGCTAATCCCAGGCCCCCAAGTCTTTTTTCTTGATGGTCCAGGGGGTACTGGTAAGTCAATGGTATTTAATACTATCCTCAGCTATGATCAATCCAAAAATCATGTAGCCTTAGCCATGGCTTCATCAGGAATTGTGGCTACTGTCCTTGAGGGTGGTACTACTGCCCAAAGTACCTTCAAGATCCCACTGGATATTTTTACTAATACTGAGATCCCCATAAGTGTCAATAGCTTTGGGGCCTCTGTTATCTCTGCTGTGGCTGTCATTATCTGGGATGAGGTGCCCATGACTGACCGGAATATCTTTGAGTCCATTGATCATTTTCTACGAGACTTAATGGGTGTCCAAGATCCGGAATTCTCCAGTATTCCTTTTGGTGGAAAGTTAATGGTATTTGGTGGTGACTTTCACCAGATTCTACCAGTCATTCACTGAGGAGCAAGATTCCAGATTGTTCAGGCGTCTATCCATTACTCACTATCAATCTGGCAATATGTCCAAATTCCCAGGCTCACTGAGAACATGCACATCCTCTGCCATGCCCAGAATCTTTAAGAAGTAGCTACCCTTGGAGTCTTTGCTAATCAACTTCTATGGCTGGGAGAGGGATCTGTGGATCCTTTTGAGCAAGGGGACAACCCCATGGCCCATTCTGAAATAGTTAACATGGCTATAGGTGACATGGGTATCAACATTCCTATCCCTGAGCCCTGGATCAAGTCCTCAACTGATCCCCGAGCCCTCCTTATCTTGGTATACCCATCCCTGGCATGTCAATATCTTTATCCCAATGAAATCAGCTCTAACTCTATTCTTACCCCTTACAATGATGATGTCAGGGCCATCAATGACTTGGCCATCTCCATGATGCCTGGGGTAGGCTCTGTATACTGTTCTGTAGACTCTGCCAATGATGAAGACTCTGGTAGTACTGTAGCCAGATATACCATTGAGATCTCTGGAATACCTGCACATTCCTTGCATATTAAGCTTGGGATGCCCCTCCTACTTATGCAGAATCTAAGTCCAAGCCAAGGTCTCTGCAATGGCACCCATGTCATTGTGAGGAGCATGTCCCAGTTTACCTTGGGTGTCCTAGGCTGATGGCACTGATTCAGGAAATATCCACATTATTCCCCAGATCAACATCTCCTACTCAGGTGTGGAGGTACCAATCAGGTTTCTCCGCCAGCAATTTCTTGTTCAAGCCACCTTTGCCATGACAATTAATAAGTCACAGGGCCAGACACTCTCCAAGGTAGCAGTATTCCTTAATTGAAACATCTTTTCTTATGGCCAACAATATGTAGCCCTTTCCAGAGTGGCCAACCCCTCTGATCTCTATATGGCAACTCCAAATAGATGTAGGACTACCAGGAATGTGGTATACTGCAAGGCACTACAATGAGATATAGAGTACAGGGTGTGGTAATAAAGTGAAAACATTCTGTTTTTCTGTTAAAAATTGAGCCTTATTTTATAACTATATGGAAGACACTTAAAAAATCACAGTACTTCCTACAGAGAGCACACCTGTACCATAAGTTGAAATGAAGGATCAGAGGGGAGTGTACTCCCCAGATCTGTTACTTATTTACATAAATACACTCTATACTACTCCCCTACCCCTTCGACTACAGCTAGAATAGTGTAAAAGCAGCTACCATTCCAACCTACCCTACCCTAATTATTAAACTAATCCAGATACTCAACTTGTGGACTATGGTTGGTAGTGATCATATGGATTGGTCTGGAGGTGGCTGCTACTCACAAGTAAGTCCAAACAACTAACATAGCCTTTTGAACTATCATGGGCAGTGGTAACATAACCACATAAGCATTGGTATCAGTCAGCTATTAGGGTGCAGTTGTCATATGGATGAGTCTGAGGTTGCTGGCCATTACCAAGCTCACATGGGAGTTGGTAGTTTTATTACCTTCTTTATATAAGTTAATTTTCCTACTCTGCAGTCTTCAAATTCTATTATATTACTATATCCTTCTATGACTATGTCACCTAGATTAACTACTCTTAGTCCATCAAGAGTCCCGAGGATAGGCTTCTAATGGTAGGTGGGGCTCAGACTTGGCCAAGCAGGTGCTAGCATCAGGTACAGGGCACGGGGACTAACTAATAAAGGCTAGTTTACAGGTATATGTAAGGGATGTGCAGTGGGCACACCTACTAGTTAGGTATAAGGGGGTGAGCATATATAGAGTTTATTGGGGGTAAACTAGGGGTAAGAATAAGCTAAGGAAACTAACTGGTCCCAATGGGGCCCAGTTATATATACATGGGGACAACTCCAGAGGGAGGTCCTAAGGGAAGACTACTACTAGGCTATGATATAAGTAAATAGGTTGGCTGGATGGTTGCTAGTACGTGGAAGACTCTGGGTAGCCGGAAGAGTCTTCAGATCAGTGCTAGGTTGATTAGTGCAAACTAGAAGGTGCTGGTTGGAGGGGGTTAGATGATATAGGATGATCCCATGGTATTGGGTGTGACCATGGGAAGACTAATATGGTGCTATGAGGCCTAATATAGTTGGCTACTACACCAGCCTGATTAGGGTGGATTAGAAGGGCCAACACGGCTGGAAATAAAATTTAGATTGTTCATCTCTAATACAGGTATTGACCACTCAACGGAAATATGGATGCTGATATTGCCCTCTATGGTTGACTACAGTGAATGTTTGGCCATAAATCGGGTTCTGTGTTGACTGGAATTGATTTTACAAAAGTTGCTGGGTGAATGAGAAGAAATGTAATGGATCATCCTTATCTGGTCAATCGGCATATTACCCCACTATTGGGGTCTGATAGTATGGATCCGGATTTCGAACTCGACCTCATCATTTCCATAAATGCAGCGGGCCTGTTGGGCTATACTCAAGGCTTTCTGGATCTCATTGTCAAGAGAATCGCTGGTGTGGCGTACACAATAGACTCCGGTTTTATCAAACAACATCTTTTCTTAAATAATATCTAATTGATCATCAACCAATCAACGAGTCCGAAGGACTATCAATTCCAATATTAAAACAATATGGGTGAAATTCAGCCCAGCTATATAAGGGTTTGCATTATATGTGTATGGGAGAATATATGGGAAATTTATTTTTAACTAGTAATATTGGCCGAATCTAATGGATTTTTCGTTATACAGCTTGGATGAACTTCTCCCATATGAAGAAAATCACTGTTCAAGAACCAAACGTCTTCATAGCCGATGCCGATGGCCGATATGACTGGATAGTAAATAACTTGCGCGAGGTGTATACTCCGGTAGTGTCTCATATCGAAATCCGGACGAATAACACTAACATCTCTCACGACGACATCGAACGCGCGCTTAATCTACTTACTAGCAAGGAAACGGGACCTTTTTGGATCAAGTTGGCACCTAATAACGTAGTTTACAAACCAGGACATTCTCTTTATTGCCTGCACGACAATTTATTAACTAATTTTCGATACATAATAGGAGGGGACCAGTAAACTGGTCGCAGGGATATGGATTAAAAGAGAAACAAAATAAAAAGGAAAAAAGAGAAAAGATAAGGGAAAGAGGGTGGTCTGCAAGGCCGACCGACCCTATATTGATCTATTGTCGTTGGTCAATAAAGGCGGAGTCCCCTCTAAAAGGGGACACCGACTCAATATCCAGAAAGCAAACCACTTACACTTGCCAATTGCATCCGGTCCGGATGAATAGAACTTATATGCTACACTGAAATGCGGAGGCCGGAGTATGCATTGGGATATCAAACACAGAAACACCAACACACAATCCGCTTATATTTCTACAATAAACAGACCATGGTTGAAGCTCTAAAGATGTTTAAGGGTGGCTACGGCATCGATTGGGACGATATCAATTCTGAATCTCCGAAATGGAATTCTGTCCTTACTGCTCCGGTCTATCATGCAAGCCCGACGTCAGAATATGCCGAGTGCAGGATCGGTTTTCGGTAATCACCCAATCGGCCCTCGATGCGTTCCACAGTGCGGGAGCGGCATACAAAACCCTTAAGAAGATAGACCAGATCAGGTCAGAAAAGCTTGACGACAACACACTATGTTCGTTATTACAGCTGTTTGTCCACAATCGGGTCAGTGTCAAGGTGGATTCCGACTGGATTCCTGTTCAACGTATTAACGAGTATTTGGTTTTAGAACATTGATCAGGCATTCCCGCGAACAGGATCCAATTAGACGACGAGTCCACATCCGAATAAGAGTCTCTTGCAGAGTAATTTATTTTAAAAACGACGACGGAGTCGTAAAACTCTCAAATACCAACTGGCAAATGCCAAATTTACGATCGAGGGGGATTGTGGAGCGCATGGCGTCGGTAGGAGTCCAGCTGCGAGACTCGGCATATAAGAGGCAGTTGCAGGACATTCTGACCAGTCGGTCCAGTACCATCGAGCAAAAGGACGTGGCCATCAAACTTATTTACCAGTATTATGAACGCTCCGACAAGGTGCAGAGTCTGATTGACTGATTACCGGAATCCATGCGCGAAGACTTTGCGACAGTTATTACAGAGAGATCGTTCCGAACAATGTTATGTCATAGTAGTCCAGATCTCTTGGAAGTATTCTATCCACGATGTTCTGCACTCACGCTACTGAAATTGCCATGCAAAGCCTATCCTATAACCGGGGGGTCGAATGTATCGTGTCCATACAGACCGGGAGAAAATTAAGCATCTTACAAACATGTACGAGTTAACGACGGCATTACTAGACACGACGATCCGAGATATCGATGATGCACTCCTCCCTCCGTAGTCATCGTTTTTTAATTCTTAGAGAGGAGCGAAGCGACGAACGACTTGGTCGTTTTTAATCACCTCGAAGAGGTTCCTCATTTACGACCTGGAGTTCTTCTGTACACGCGCTACAGTACGCTTGGTTAGGGTCGTAGAGGTGTGTTACCGACACCGGAGAGTCGCAGGGCATCTTACGATTGGCGCTACTGCGAGTTTTCCCGCACACCGGAGCCAGAAAATGGCCGCATTTATTCGCGTAGTAGTAATAATGACCGCAAGTCGAACAAGGCATATTGGAATGATTTTGATTAAAAGCTTTGATACTTCTTTGGAGTCGGTTTTAAAAAGCCTCAAGGGCTACTCCTTCGGAGTCGGGACCCCTGTGGGGGTGAAAACCTCGAGAGCGGTATACCTAGGTAAGTATCCAATGGACCTCCCCTACCCGCCCCTTTGGGGTCATTCTTTCGAAATCCGAAGGATGAAAACGACTCCGGAGGAGTACGGTCGGTCGTCGCTCCCTCCCCACGGACACGTATACCCCTCCGGGGTCCCTCCCATTCCGACCTCCGGTCACGACACCCTACAACACACGTAACCGTCAACAGGACGTCTAGTCCGCTCCGCTCTCACCCTCGAGGTTTTTCAAAATGACTCCATCGTAGACACCGGCCGCTGTCGGCACAACCCCATTAGATTGATTGTTTACATTTTGGGCCAAACTGAAGGGAATAAAAGGGCCTCATCCGGAGAATTATTTGGGAGATCCATCCCATGTCGAACTAATTTCATTGGCAAAAAGGCTGGGCGTCAATCATCACCTTCCCCTCCCACTCACCTTCTTCCTCCACTCGACACACACGCTACTGCTGTATTTACCCCACTGGGACGCACACCATCTAACCAACTTGTGGTTATCACATTGGGTTATGCCCTCCTCCATTGCCGTCGATTGCTACTTTTATCTGCCCCACCCACCCTCTCTCGCCACTGCGGGTTTCTACATGCCATTACCGCTCTGTACATTGCCTGGTTTATTACTGTTGATTAACCGCTTCCCCAACCCTATTACGTCGTTGACCCCTTTCTCACGTAGCTCAATAAGCGAGGGCCCGTGGATTTCTTCGCTCGATTCCCTTCTTGCCGTTCATAACCACCAATTGGCTTCAATCTCTTTCGGTCTAGACTTCCCCATTCAGCAGACTGGTAAGTGCCCTCCTGTTTCATAGAGAGGAATGGTCCGCCATCCCACTCACACAGCCTGCCCACATTCCTTGGTCGCAGTTGGCCAGGCGGAGTAGAGTCGACTATCAGAGAGAGAGAGAGAGAGAGAGAGAGGCTTTGGCTCTACTTGAGCTCTTTTCTCGTTGTTGTTACCCCCAAAGTCACGCGACACCTTACCGCCTCTACACACCTACCCGCCTCTTCTCTTTACTCCAGTGGTGGTCTATAGAACTCCTTGACTTTGTTCATCCCTAGTGTCCCTTTTTATCTTTCCTTTTCCTTTTTAGCTACCCTAAACAATAACCACCTTCTTACTCTTCTCCCCTCTCAAGACTCGTTGCTCCTCTATTTACCAAACCAAACCCAGCCCGCTCGTATAAGACTGGTCTACTTTTGGTTACTTGATCCCTTCACCTGCCCCAACATCCGTTCGCGTGATTCGGGGTTTGCTGTTTCCGAGTAATCACCTGTCCAATCGCGCTCTTAACTAATCCTTCTAGTTTTACTCCTCCGGAGTTCGGTTGGTCGCTTCGCTCCCGCCCTTTAGGTTTTTCAAAACGACGAAGGAGTCGGTTGGTCGGTCAATAACCTGGGAAGCATCCACGACCGAGAGTAGAGTCCCAGAGATCGTTTTCGATTAGTGGAAATCATCAACTGACGCGACCATCGGTAAAGATCTGGCGGATATAGAGCTATCGCGGCCTTAAACGACTCTCCGGATAGTACCATGCATATCTTAGAGACATCCACTTGCAGCACTCACCACGTGACTATTATCCGGAATGCCGATATCATATATAAAGTGTACCATCCACGACACACGGACTCGTTGGCACTACTGCGAAATACCATTTTTCCACCGCACCACGCCATTATCGATTATACCGAATCAGGAAATCCTATAGTGGAATTCGATGGCCGGTATATAGATTATCCCACTATTCACCAGTATCCTAGTGCCGTGCAGTACACCTGGGATGGATTAGGACCGCTTACGGCAATGACGGGGCACCCTCACGTACACTATAACGAGCTGTATGTAGTGAAGACCCCCCTAGTATCGTCTTTGAGTTATGCATTTCATACCGAATTACGCAACCATATTTATCTACCCCCACACAGACATATAGCCTCCTTTATAGGAGTGGTGGTTAATGGAGATGACGTCGAAGGAATTATATGCAAGCGGTATAACAGCGACGTGGGCCAGTTTACTATTGACGATTTATTCGGATTGTACAGTGCTATAAAGCATATTTCCCAAAATATCGGTTATCATGGAGATATCTGTCCGAACAATATTGTACGTGACCGGGAAAGTGGCGATATTAAAGTAATCGACATAGCACAGAACGGATATACCGAATCATGGGCTGCCCCCGAAGTTTTAGAAAGGCGTACACCGGACTTTATATCCGACTGTTACAGTTTAGGACGCGTGGCACGCAGTTTGGGAGAAATCGATACTCAGTTAGACGCGATAGATAGACGCCAAAGACGATTGCGTACTCCATAGATGTGTAGCGTCACGGCCCGGGGATCTGGGAGGGTTCGGCGTGGCCCGCCGGGTTGAGGGACACCAGACCGTGGCGAGGAGGACGGCTGTAACAACCGTTCGAGAGGTGAGCGAGGGCGAGACGGGGGTGGAGAAGGCGACTCTTCCGAGTTCCCGATGAAAGGACGTTTCGGTCTGAACATTGTATGAAAAATAGCTATAGAAAATTTATCGGTTCGTTCTGTTTTTTAAATATATATATAAATATTTCTGAATTCAAAGACCGTGGCTACTTGTTTTCGCTCTTCAACGGCTTTGGTAAATGATGAATGAAAATTTTATGCGAGGATATAGTTTTTAATGAAGAGGTTTTATTTTTATATGAAAAACGTTTGGAGAATATGTAATAAATGGGTTTTGCGTATAGTTCGTATCTCCCCGAACTAGGGAGTAAAATCGGCGGGTTTTTATACCCGAATTGCAAGACTAAACTGGGATGATTGTAACAGGCGCCGAACGGTCGTCGACGATGATTTCTCAGGTCTCGAGCGTTCGTCTTCAACACCTTATGATCTCATTACTAAAGAAAACGCCTCCTCTCACGGTTTCAGCGATAACGGCTTTTTCTAGGCAATGAGTTCAATGTTGATGCCCGTTTCGGATTAAAAGATATATATATAGTAATGATCCGGTCTTGATAAAACCGATAAAGAAATTGATAAAAATAAGCTTCCCTTAATCCTGCACTATGCAGAAGTACAGTCGCGGGGGGTTTAAATTGCAAATTAAGAACTAACGGGTTTGAAGTAAAGACGGAGATGTTCCCCGGAAATGGGGTTTATATATCGCGCTCCATCTAATTCATTAATCACATACACATCCGTATACGGTACTGCACTCACTTTGTATGGTCCAATCCAGCGATCACGTAGTTTGTCTTCGACTTTTGTCTTTCGGTAGTCGCGTAAAAGAACCATATCGCCTACTGTAATGGGTGTACCTCGGACGCAATGATGTTGATTAAAATAATGCCGGTTTCTTTCACGTGAAGTGTCGAGATTGATTCCGGCTTGTTCACGGACCCAGGAATTCTGAATCAATTGTGTTGTGCGGCAGGCTAATAAATCGGAAGTGGACATATCTTTGGCCCAGGGTAAAGATACCCATGTTTTGTCATGGATGTCCAACGGTAACATACATTCCTGACCGTACACGAGTTGATACGGGCTTTGTCCCATAGTTCCTTTAATTGTGACCCGGTCCGCCCATAACGCCGCATGTAACACATCGGGCCATTTCTCCGGCTGATTACGGACGAGTTTGCGAATGCAGGCCACTAAATCGCGATGCCCACGTTCAACCATGCCATTAGTTTGGGGATGGTTGGCGGTAGTGAAAACCAGCGGGATGCTGTGGGTCTTAGCAGCTCGACGGGCCACTTTACCCCATAATTCACCTCGGTCGGCAACTACTTGGCTAGGTATGCCAAAGCGAGTTATGATGTCTTCATATAAGAAGTCGTAGACATTAGAACTATGCTTGGATTTTAACGCTCGTGCCTCGACCCAGCCACTAAAA